>VZTV01103701.1:0-12096 GCA_013400875.1 Anhinga rufa | reverse complement strand
CGTCATGCAGAACCAGAGATCTGTGCGGAAATGAAGGCGAGCCCGCTCGCTGCCCTGTGCTCTTGGGGAGCAAGGACAGCAAAATAGCTTTCTTTAATCTGCATCAGTTGTACGCGTTGTCAAAGATGATGAAACAGTAATTGCTCTCCCTCCCTCCCTCCTTCTCTCTTCCCTTTCATTTCTTCTGCCTTAAGGTGATGTATCGGGACTAACAACGTTTGCTGTGCAATGAAAGCTAGTGACTATGAAGCGCAGAAGGACTTCTTTATGATCAAGGCTTTGGTCCAGGATGTTTTGAATGTCTCTGAAGAGGTGCCTGTATAAACGAATTAAACATGCTATTTAGCTTATCTTACTAGGTGCCTTCAAAGTAACCCTCTAATTTATTTCATAGATTTCATGATTTTGGAGGGGGGAGTAGTGTAAAAGGTCTCTTGCATCCTGCTTCTACGAATGGCGGTAGTGGTTACAATTGCAACTTCTGTAGGCAGCCTTTTCACTAGGTGTACTTAAAATATGCAGAGCGGAGAAAAGTTACTTTTCTTTTTCTGCAGTGAATCTTGCCTGAGTGGGAGAGTCTCAGGAGGGAGCGGTTAGAGGCGGACAGAGGCTTTTCTATCACAGCCCTGGCAAGTACCGTGTGTGCCACAGTCAATGCTGGTAGATGTTTTACTTCACTTACCTAGTAGTTCATCGGGCTTGCATCTGCTTCTGGGGTCCTGGGAAGCCAGTCCGGATTCAGCAGTTTCCCTAAACAAAGGACAAGGGAAATAGTCCCTTTGTCCTTGCCACAGTGCATGCTGAATTCGGGAAGACGAACCCCTCTCCCTGGTGAACGGCAGTATATACCATTAACAACCTCGCGCTGCATGAAGTGCTCCGGAGCGTATTGTAACTGCTGCCCTAGCTGACCGGCTGGGGATGTGCCTTTTGAAGGGAGGTAATACAAAGACTGTTAGTGTGGTCCTTGGAGGATACAACAGGATGTAATTATGTTTCCTTAAAGCTTGCACGTGTTTTTAGCAAACTTAAAGGATGTCCAGATATCATGCCCAAATTCTTCTGGGAGTTTGGAATGACTGACTTTCTTCTGAAAGAGAACAGTATGCTGAAGTTACTCTGTTGCATGTCAATTCCTAAAATAAACTTTAATGATGTCTTTTTGCGGGCAATTAAGTCTACTAATCTAGAGTACTTTTTACATTATTACAGTTAATTTCTATTCTTATATCCGTTCTTACTAAACTAGAATGTGAATTTCAGCTTGAGATTTTCGTGGCATCTGAACAATGCAAACAGTCAATCTTGATTTATATTTAATGGCTGGATGAAGACTTTGTTTTTATTTGTAATGTAGCGTCTTCTCCTTTGCAGATAATGTCAAAGATAGCGTAAACCAACATCATGACTGTTTAATAGCTTAGTTTCCTCCTTAACTCCTGAGAGGAAAACATGACTGCACTTCAGCAAATTGTTCAAAATCAAGTCTTGGACTCCACTACGTTAACTATTGCGTTAAGCACGTTGTCAGTCATAACACATTGCCACATATGCTCTGTTAACAGAGAACATCGTGAAGCGAAACTCTTTTGAAACCAAGGCTTTCATGAGGCAGATCTAGACAGTATGTCAGATGTTTGAGTATTGAACTTTGGAAGCCAACAACTATACATAACCATTGATGATAACTTAATATCCATGGGCTTTTTTTTCCTATTTGGCCACTTGCCCAGATTCGATAATGATGAGTAGTTATCTCTGCAACCTTTCACATTGTTGACAGTGATTAATAACGTGTTGTGCACACTTCCATTGCATCAAATACCAATTTTTTGGGGTAATGGGAAAAGAATATCTAATTAGGGAACTAATGTAATTCACTTCATACGTGATAATTCAAGTATTGCTTTTGGAAAAGCAAGGATATGAGGAGTAGTTTGCAGTGTGATTTTTATGTAGTTAGAGGAGTCGAGTATTAGATTGTTAGGTTCGTTTCTATCAGTTTCCTGGTGTGTAGTGACAAACATGATAATATGAACATAGAAGCATATTTTCAAAAGATTTTACTGTAAGGAAGAAAATAATCTCTTAAATCACTAGTGCCTCTTATATCCTTTTAAATGTTAAACCACAAAATGATAAAGATACCAAATGCTTGTAAAAATGAGATGACTATAGCTCTGAAACCTTGTTTTTTGTAGGCAAAACTGCTTGAAATTGCCAGTGTGTGCACTGACAGGCACCCAATACTAGGTACTTGTCTCAGGCATTGTGTAAAATGTGTAAAACTGATGGTTGGAAGTAAAAAGATGGGTACTATTCTCATACTTGTGTACCTTTCATGTAATTAAACTTCCTTCAGTTGCTGTATTTTTTTTTTATTGATGGCATTTAATCTGAACCTTAACTATTTTCTTTGTGATAGTACTGAAGTAGATTGAACCTCAGCGTATCTACTCAAGATAAACTGAACTGTAAGTTAGGTCACCTATGCTGATTTTCCCACATCGGTTTTTATCCTGAACTGAAGTTCCCAGTAGCTGTTCTGTTGCCGTGTTACACTTCTTTACCTTTTGGATCCAAGGGGGTTTTTGTGTTGCTACAGCTGCACTCCTTACTAATGCAGAGCCTGTAGTTATTCCATTATTTAGATAGTATCTATGTGTATATATTAATTTCTATTCATGTGGCTAAGGCCTGACATATTTAACTTGTATTCTTTCTGGTTTGTGTCACGGTTACTTCATTAACTGTGGTGAATTATGCTATAAATGTTTGCAGGAGCCCAGCCTTTGTAGTCATTCTCTGTGGGGAATTTGCATTGAAATTGATGGGGGATCTGAGTGTAGAAAAGCTGTCTGAGTGGGCATCATCTGCTCTTTCAGGCAGGCAAGCTTAAGTAGTAGAATTTATATATTTTTAACTGCTAATGTACTGTTAGGGCAATCAAGGGGATGATTCCTTCGGTGATGTAAGTGGTGAGGTGGGAGGGGGATATCTATCCACTGGGAAACAGTGGCGATGTATATCTAGAAAAGCTCTGGATAAAAGCAGGGGCCGACAGAGAAAATGCAGGAATATCTCGGTAAAACTAAATAATGTGGGATGATGACGGAAGGGATGCAAGTGCAACGAAACAGGATTGTGGCTGTGTAAAAGCCTTTCATTTGCTCTTTTCTCTTAAGTCTTTTGAGCCTATTATGAAAATTGTGCTGAAGTTAATGCGTTCTAAAAATTTGCTCTAGAGTTGCCATATGCTGGGATATATGCTTAAGTAGTGCTACAGGAACAGAGATTTTATTTTTGAAAAACTTTTTAAACAAAATCCACACCATAGCAGAAGTCTTTGTATAAGGACTTGCAAATGATAAGGAAGAAAGATATAAATTTGCTCCCTTCTCTCACTGCAGCCATGGAAAGGTAAGGTTAAATAACAAACCTTGTGCTATGTAAAGAAAAAAAACGTAGTTGGAACAAACTAGTTTTGTAGACACAGAATAACAGCAGAGGAATAATACAGTGGTCTCATTAAAAACTATACACATTATTTACTCTTACTATGTGGCTCTGACCTGTGTTTCAAAAGTATACAGAGAAGGAAAATGGAAACATGTATTAAATTGTTGAACAGTCAACCTAAAAGCTTGCTTCTTTGCGTTTTGTTACATCCCACAACCTTCATCCTTATGTTAGTCTCAATAGATGGTCAGACCTCTGGGGCAGAGGTTCCGTTATTTATTTTGTGGAAAGGTACATAGCAAACTTAAACCATAAATAAAAGGCGGTGGTTTTGCCTGGATCTTGTTGCTCATAAAGATGCAGTAACATTTTTTGTAACAGTAATTGCCTCAGTTCCTTCCTTCTCCATTGAGGCTATGAAAACGGAGAAGCAAGAAGCTTGGCGCAGAACAGCTTTGTGATGGCTTCCTGTATTTGTGGGTATACTCCTTCCCATTTTTGGATGAGGTCGGTGAGCTGTGACTGCACTACCTCAGCAGTCCATCCAAGACTGAATGGTGAAGCGGAGTAACTAGTGAAAGAAATGGAAAAAGTGGAGAAATTGTTGTTTTAGTTGGTTTTCAGTGGAGGAAAGGGGTTTGTAGTCTTTTTTTTTTCTTTCACAGTCTAGCTTGCATTTTACTGGAGACTGTCAGTAGGGATATTAAGGCCTGTGTTATTTCCATGGGTACTTGGAATTCATATGTCCGAGTTAGACTCCACCTGTTCTGCCATGAGTTTCCCTACTGTAATCAATAGAAAAAACTTTGTTTAACAAAAATAAGGTCTTGTGATTATGCTAATACACTCTAAAGAAAAATGGATTCATTCCTTTGAGGCCTCATATAAGGAGCTTTATTTTGCTTTTTGTTCTTTTTAAACTTGTACTTGAAGCATTGTTGCCACTTTAGACCCAGGATAAGATCCTAAAATACTGAGGAAGGTGATGCACAGAGATCAGTGCATGTGCTTGCTGAAGACCAGCTAGTATGCAAATAGGAAAAAATATCTTCCATCCAACACTAGGTTTTTCCAGTCTTGTATTTCCGAAGATGTACTTTCCCGAGCAGTACTGTCATTTGCAATTAAGAGCTTAGAGACAAGGAGTGAAGCGCAGAATAACCTGAAAAGTCCTATGAATATCAGCCACAAAACAGTGCATGTCTCTTCCATCAGAAATACTCAGATTTTCATTAAAGTGTTTAGAGATGAGTACTGTTGTGCACGGGAACAAGTCTGCAAGTGGTGTGGAAACCAGAACTGGCCTATTGCACTGTATTAGCAGATTACACGAGGTCACGTTGCTTTGAATGTGATACTAGGAGGCTTGCTATTCTTAGCCTTTTCAAGTTAATAGCTTAGTCCGAAATACTCAAACTCGGTTGAAAAGATTCCTTATCAAATAGGGAATTGCTAATTTGTGATATTGATTCTGACAGGTTTTTTTTTTTTTTAAATCTTTTCTTTCTTAGTGAATTGAAGGAGTGGGTGTGATGCCACTGGAAAATGATCCAATTTGAGCATTCAGGTGGTTGCACTAGAGGCAACTTTCATAGTAGAGAAGCTTATGTGCATTATTGTTCATATTACTTCCCCACATAAAGGAATCCCTTTTAGTATTATCAGAGTTAATTTAAAAAGTACACGGGTGAGAGAGTAATGGAAAAGCCAGTAGGGAGAATGAATTGTTTCCTACTTGCTTAACTTGTATGGTTGGTAGCTGAAATACCTGTCTTAGGCAAGAACAACCTGTATGTCTTGTCCTTGAATGTGCATTTTAAAAATTAGCCTAAAAGTTTAATCAATTAAGGCATGTTTTGATCATGTACTTTCATCAGGTTCCCCATCAGATTCTTGTGGCTATTCTCTCCTGCTTTAACATGCAGTCCTTGCACCTCTGTTGTTTAGTGATAAGGCCTAGTGTAGGCATAGGGCCAGGGGTTGTAGTCTGCTAGGAGAACACCAGAAAAAGTAGTTTCTGGGCTGTCTGTTATACTGCTTGATGCAAACACTAGATATTTTGAGATTAGATTAAAACCTTCACTCCTCAAATTCTTTCCTTAATAGTATTTTGGTTTTGTTAGATCCTCGTTCTAGATATTTGAGTGATGAGAATGAATATTTGACTAAGTAGCACAGAAAATATTAGGATGATGTATATAAATATATAGGAGCATATCTAGAATTACCTCATCTGTGACTGTTGCTAGTCAGGTTCACAGTGTAACCATTACTACAAGGTTTGAGCCTATAAAGAGTCTGAAATAAGTGTGGTATGGGTTTGTTTGTTTATTTATTTTGAGGTACCTCCGAATTCCATGGGTCAGTGGATCCTGTAATATAATGGCTAGGTAATGGCAAGGAGAAACCCCATCAGATGTTAAATAGTGCTTCTCTTTCTACATCCTTTTATTTAAGCCCAGTAGACGCTTTGTATGTGTCAGGGTGCTGCGTTCAAGAGGGCAGGCTCATAAGTGCATTTAGCCTGGTTTCATAACGAAAGTATAATTTGTGCGTTTGTGGACTGATGGGCAGCATTCCCTTAATCTTTGCATCAAGTAAGTTCAGCAGAATTTGAAAGCGTTCACAGATAAGTTGTCTTCTAGATGGAAAGAAAAAGTGCCTTACCTATGCAAAAGGCTTCAGCCAGAGGTCTACCTTTTTAAACGCTAGAAATGTCAACCACAAAATATGAATGAGTGGGAAACGGAATGATTGTAGTTTCTCTGCTCATGAATGTTAATGAAAAGAAAGTTTCAGTACGTTGTGAAAATGTTGAGGCTCAGGGCTCAGCTTCTGTGAAGGAGGGGCTGGGGTTGGAAGCAGCTCTCCTGACCAGCATCTTGTGGCCAATCTAACTCTTCCCTGACCTTCAGTCTGACCATGACCTGAACCCCCCTTTGCATAATTTAGTGCCACCTGAAGGAAAGTTCTGGCCTCCTCAAGCAACATCTGTAAAGCTATTTGGAGTGCTATAAAGGGAGTCATTCTTTTCAGAGATGACTTAGTGCTTCCAGCTGAAGTAAAAATGGTTGGCTTGTTTGAATGAGTTAATGTTAGGTTAAGTTCAAAGTTCTGAAGATGAATTTACTTAAAACGGGTCACAACCTACTTAACAGTTTTGTCTCTCAAATGCTTCTTTTCAAAACTCTATGTTCTCATGGAATTATTTATTTCTTATCTAAATAGGGGTGGAAATTATTTGGGCTTTGGGGAGAGAGAGAGCTTTTATCAGTAAGGCTGTTCATCTCCATTTTCTCCACTTTTGCCATTTACAGAAATGGGAGGGGGAAAGTGAATGAGCAGAGAAGCAGGGGAAGCGAGGGAGGGAACCCAACTAACTGTTCCAAAATCTCGTGCTGTAAGACCAAGCTGAAAACCAGAGCAGTGCTTCGGAAAAGGAAGTGCAACAGTCTGCTTTTGAGCACTTGGGAAGGTACTCAACATATTCAGCTTGTCAGGTTTCATCAGAAACACTAATACTAAGCTTTGTTTTAAAAACAAGAGACACCCCTGTCTCGTGAGCAGCAGTACTTGGAGAGGCTCTGTGCTTCTCATAGCCTGTCCGACTGTCCCCCAGCTCTCTTCCACGTCCTCTATGTGAGCTCTGTTCTGGCCAGTCTCCGGGGTGACTGGCCAAGCAGCACAAACTGATGTTGCCGTCTGTAGGGATCTGTCCTAGGTCTTTGTTTTGGTAGTGAAACTCAAGCCTCTTGGTGTTTTGGTTTTTTGGTTTTTGTTTTTTTTTTTTGATACTTTTTTGGGTTAAAATGCAACTGAGGGGTTAGAAACTCCTTAAGGGAAGGAAGGGTGATGAGCTAGGCTGAGCACATGCTTGCAGTTGTCGTCTTTCTGTAAGAATTATTTACAAGAGTTTTGTTCGGTGGTGCATCCAAGTCAGTCAAATTTTTTTCGATACTCATCTGAACTAATGAGACAAGACCAGGAGCTCCAAAATGAACATTGTGTTATTAGCATTACTGTGTTTTCCTTGGCTGGTGTGACAAGGACGTATTCCTGGAGAGAATGTTGTTGAAGAAATATTTTTTTTTTCAATGGACTTCTAAGAGCCGGAAAATATCTTACTTGTAACTTTCCACTGAAGGATGAGTTGATTCAAACAGTCTGGTGATACTCATTTAGGTGCAAGTAGAAGCCTAATATTTTGGTTTGAAAGTTTGGATAAGTTGGCAATAGCGCCAATGTCAGTAGAACCGGGGCTGCCTCTTCTGGGCTGCAACTCCTCATTGTCAGCGAGAGATCTGGCCCCTTGTCCATCCTGATTGAAAGCCATTGAAAATATTGTTCTGAGACAATTCTGCAAATAACTTGAGGCTTCCCAGGCTCCTTGCAGCGTGTTTGATGCCAGGTATTGCTCAGGAGCTGAAATGGTGGCTGGCACGGCAATGGCCTGAGGCAAACGGGGTGGTGCCAAAGGGACTAAACTCAGTCTTCCCGTCTGAAGTCTGGATGCTCAGAGTCCTGCTAGGCAGCTCTTATCCGTACTTGATGCTCTCTACGCTGGGTCTCCGTCAATAACACTAATGATACGTACCTCCAAGTACCCCATTTTGTCTGCGTCTGCTAGTGCAGTTGAATGAGGAGCACGTCCAGCGGTTGCAGCAATTCCCCCTGTGTGTGGTTTCTACTCTATTTTCCAAAGTGGTTAACGACTTGTGGTGAAACTTCTGTCACGTTTTGCTTCTGCTTACAAAGCAGTGTGTTACCTCTGTGCACCATAAATTGTTTGGCATGTGTAAACTGATTCCTCAGATGAAATTAATGGTGGCTTTCTAGAAGAAGAAAATGCTGAATTTTCACTTGATTGACATGCCTTTATAAAGTATTTCAAACAATAAAAAGAAGTCTTGAAGGCTGTCCATATCTGCATGGACATTTGAGGATAACAGTCTAATCGGGTGGTACGCGTGATGTACATCAGGGCTTTCTCATTCAAATATAGAAGATCAGTAAGTTGCGTGTTGAGATCTTCTGGGTGGTAATATGTAGTTTACTGACACAGAAAATAACAAGCAGCTAATATGGCTATTATACAAAAATGTATTTTGTGTCCTTATCATTTCAGCTCATATCTGAGGCAAAACAACTGTGATATGCCTCCGCGGTAGGGATGGTGCCGCTCTGGGTGGGAGTTTGCAGTTGAGGGGCTGTACGAGGGCGTGGGGAGCGCGGGTACCTGCGGATGTGAATAGCTGGCCGTACGCTGAAACGCAGCTTCGCCTGGGCACGGCTGCGGAAGCATGCATGGGTCACGAAGACGGTGCATAGAATTGTAGAGTGGTTTGGGTTGGAAGGGACCGTTTTTAAAGGTCATCTAGTCCAACCCCTCGCAATGAGCAGGGACATCTTCAACTAGGTCAGGTTGCTCAGAGTTAAATAAAGGAGTATAAAATGAAGGGGATATGTTTACAGCGCACTGAACTGATGTGCGTGTGTGTGTGTGTATATACACAAATACGTTTATTGTACCATTTAGAAGTATAAAACCCCCTATTCTTTTATAAATATGTGCACATTTCAGCCTTTCTTTTTGGTTTAAAGGATGTAATCTACTGTGGCAAATACACTTATTTTTTAGCCCGTGACAGACCTTGCCAAATGATTACTTCTACCAGCTGTTCCAGCTACTGGAAGAAATAATGAGCTTAAAAAAAAAAAAGAAATAAAATCATAGCATGTTGCTTCCTCATTCAAGTGTCACTAGAAGATTTGGACAGCTGCTCTCTAATTAAATCCCTTCTTACTTTAAAGGTTATAGTTGCAGTGAAAATAACACATTTGCCATTGAAGTCTTGCATCTCTCTTGAGGGAAGACAGTCATCTCTGGTCATGTAAACCACATATACAGTTAAGAGACACATATGTGCTAAAAACAGAAAAATGCTCACATGGCCCTCATTCCCCCCCCCCCCAAATCTAAGATGATCTGGTATCCTTAATGATAGTTTTCATAGGTTTCTGCTGTGCAGTCCGTTTCTTGAGGCTTTGTTTCTATTAATTTTAGTTAAGATCTAAGGATTGGTCCTAAAAACATATGTGCAATAGAGCCTACCTTTGTGAAAAAGCACAGTGATGATGTGCTGTGACCTTTTCTTGGCTTGTACTTGTAATTTAGAGACTCTGGTGGGTGTTTGGGTTGTGGCTCTTCGAAACTTCCTACCATACTAAATTGACTCCTTACTTTAAATATTAACCCCAGCTGTATTAATGCTCATTGAGAACATGACTGAGTGTAATTGGAAGCTTATTTGGCTACCACAATGCTTGTTTTCTTGTTGCAGGTACATGCGTGTGTTTGCAGTGCCCTTATTCATAGTTCCTTTTTTAATGGTGTGTGTCCTAAATGCCTGTAGTAGCTTACACTTATTTCAGCCCCCAGCAAGGAGTAAGACTTTGTCTTGCCCCTTCTGTGAAGAATTTCCTGTTCCTAGGGGAAAATAAGACATCTCTTCCTGCCTGGATGTCTCTCTTATCCGAAACTGCCACTTTTGACAACTAACCGTGCAACTGCGATTGTGGAACAGGGACTGCCCTTGACGATAATTAAGGGATCCAAGTTTTATCTAAAATGTTTCTTCTGTGAGAGAGACTCCTAGTGAGAACTGAACTCGTAAATCTGTTGTGTATTCTTTCATCCTCTTTCCAATATGGGCTGAATTATGAATTTGGAGCACCTTTAGTATTCCTCTTTGCACAACAGTGATTTTTAAAGTAGGGTAAGTGCCCTACTTAGTTTTGTCTTTTTATGCTTACTTAAGATGAATTGTGCTTCTGTCTGGCATAACGGTGGACCTGAAGATCAAATGCACAGATTCAAGAAACCTTTGTGGCTGCTCTTAAACTTGGTAACTGCAGTCACTCCAACTGTCAAACTAAAATAATTATTTCTCCTCACAGGAGTTAAAATAGCTTTGCTGGTAGAAAAACTATGAGCAAGAGCAATATAATTGGTTTGGCACCCTGAGGTCTTTTATTTAGCGAGCTTTCCCAGTTATGCCTCTGCAGTAAGGCTTATCTGTTAGATCCTGAATGTGAAATGAATAGTCCTTTGTGTAAACACAAATAGATAAAATTTTATCACGGAGTACAGCTATTTTCATGTAGGGAGTTGCATCTGAAATGGAGAGACTGATTAAGGAGAAGATAATTTTCAAGATGTTAGCAAAGCTTATGAGTAAAAATATTAACAGAACACTGTAGTAGTCAAGGACTGTAAATAAGTGTTTAGAGCTAAAGATTAAGGTATAAAGAAATGGAAACAAGGGACCTGGCAATAATATTGGAAACGCATAGTCTTGCTGCATTCTGTTTATATTTTTTGTGTGTGTGTGTGATGGGAATCCTGGTTTTCCCATCCAACATATATCTTTAGTGAAGTTGCTGTCCTTTACTTTCTTTTCATGGAGTTTGAACCTATCAAACTTGTAGTTTTAAGATGCTGTCTCCATGTTTGACTTGTTTTTCTGTTGTGGAGTGGTAATAAACTTTAAGAAGGAAGTGGTGTGATGCCCTCCACTGTGGAGAGGTCGGTATGGCTTAGCATCATCGGAAGATCCTGCCTGTTGGTGTGAAGGAGAGAATGATCAGTCACAGTATAGCCCTGGATCGCTGCGATTCTGCTGGCAGCCAGGGAAAGATGTATTTCCCGGGCTAAAGGCAGCATGATGTGGGGCTGATATAGCTGCTGATACTGATGCTAGGGGGGAGATAGTCACTGCTGTGTGATGATGCTCAAGGGCTGTGGTGTTCTTAGTTCACAAATCTGGATGAAGGGACCCCTTTCTCGCTGTGGAACAGCTTCTCCCAGTCTTTTTTCTAACCTTCCCCCTATCACCCCTAAATAACCTTAAAGCACACTTGTTTTAGTCAAAGTGTAAACAAGCATTATTTTGAGAAACACGTTTTAGAGCTATTTCATGCTTTTTTGGTACTGTCTTGGCTGTGATGAGGCAGGTAAATGGATGGGTGCAAGACCTCCAAATGCTGGTACTTTTCCTTGGCCTTTACCGTGGTCCTTCCTAACCTGGCTCCTCATTCGTGATTGACAGCTGACAAAGGAAGAACCCTAGAAGTTCTCAACACTTAAAAGTATTTTGAGGCATTTTGAAGCTGGTGCCAAGTTGCTGATGAGGATACGTGTCCAGAAGCTGGACTTGGCATTGGGGATAACCTGTCTGAATTAAGTTAGTGCTAGTGCCTAGTAGCATCTACTACCTGATTGTGCGGAGTAGATGCATAGCGGACACCTGAGCTAGCATTTGAGATGGAGGCACTTCCGGGGAACACAGCTTTTTCTCCTATTTATTGCTGTGTTATCTTCTGTATTTCAGATGTGTACATAGGTATTCCCCACTGAACTGGGAATTTACAGCCCTGCAGAAATATTTATAAAGCACTTGAATTCACTGCTCTCTTAACAGCTTGGCACAAGCTGGTTGGAGCAGTAGCTGGTTGGAGCAGTAGGCTGCCTCCTTTCTCGGATTTAGAGTGATTCGCTACATGTCTCAAATCAACGTCGATTGTATTAATAGAAATGGAAATAGCAATCCTACCTGCCTTCAAAAATAATTCTTTTTT
>VZTV01103687.1:1058-15069 GCA_013400875.1 Anhinga rufa | reverse complement strand
TTGCAGGAGGTCCACGAGAACGTCAGCACTGTACAGCACCGTACTTCAGCATTGCTTCGGCTATATTGATATTCACCATAAGAGTGAAATCCACTGCCTCCTGACGGACAGTATGAGGCCCTCATTACTAACCTTAAAATTGGGCTAAGTTGGTCTTAAGTGAAATACATTGTTCTGGCCCTTTGTGAAGCATGAATTTCACCATTAATCATGAAATTTGTGTGTGGGTAACACTCATCTCAGCTGGAAAGGCCAAAATGACCCCTTAGCCACATCCATCCAGCTCAGAACTACAGTGCTGACTGAGGCAGCATAATGCTGATGGATATGTATACAGAATAAGTTATCTCCTTCACAAGAGGCACTTTAGCTGCCATTTCAAGAATGTATGTGTGCAACTCAGTCTGCAGTTGTGCATTTGGCAAGCCTGGGACCAATTGTTGTGCTTATGTATAAAGGACAGACTGGGCTGACTGACACCAAGGAATTTAGTGTGCGTGAGAGGAATAAATTGGTGCTTATACATATTTCCAGCTGTACTGCCTTTCTTAACTCTGCATCAGGTAGTACCTTGAAAGCTTTAGGACAGCAAAAACACCTAATTAAAGGAACATACCTGTAACAGATGATAGAAATGACGATGATTGCGATCATAGGAATAAGTACCAGTGGCAAAATAAGATTCAGCGGGATGTCACTCACACGTGTATCATATTCCACCCTTCCGAGGATCCATTCCCGGAGTCCAAATTTCACCTAATCAGATAAGCACAGACATTTGTCTCAAAAAATGCAAATGGACAGTGGTTCACTTCTTAGTTGCACTCTGAATTCTTAGTAATTCTCACTAAGTAAATTTCTAGCTCAAACTGCCAAACAAAGGAAACATTTCTGAATATTTTAGACTGAATTTAGGTCACTAGCACTTTATTCCATGAAGTAATTTTATTTTGCTTAGCAGAGGAAGAAAAATCCCCAGCCTGTCTAGCTACAATTTTACATTCCTATGTAATGAAGGTAGAAGTTATTTGGCAGCTTGGGACTGCTCTTTACGTGTGATGTCTTCTAGACAGCAGGCAGAAGCTGGAGGAAGAAAGAACTGCAAGGAGTTTCTTCACAGTACTACAACTTTACAGAACAAATTACTTCAATTAAGCAGCATTGTATCAGTGTCACACATGATATTAAATTCTATTGAAAAGGTAACCTACAATGAATTCAGGAAGATTATTGATGGTATCTCTCTTCTGCCGTTTCTTTGGTTGAGGCTGTACTTCTGGTGGCTCACAATATAAGTCCGTTTCAGTTAGTGTTTTTATGTTGCAAGGCTCATCACCCACAAAAGCCTGGGCCTCGTCTATGGTCATGGCTTTGTTCAGGTTACTGCCCTAGACACAAAATACAAGGCTAAGTCATCATCACAGAGTCTTGGGAGACAAGAAGTCCTGAGTTGCAACTTCCCGTTTGGATCATTTTTAGCAGCAGATGTGATTTGCACTGCAGTGTACTGAAGAGCAGAGTGGTTTGGAACTATGCAATTCCTCTCTTTTCCTCCCTGGTGTGAGAAGAGATGTCCCGTCCAGTCCTTGGGAGCTCTATGGTAGAGGGCATTTCCAAATGCCAGGCTCAGCAGGAGGGGGCATCCCCAAGAAACTCAAAGTATGGCTAAAAAGATAGCAACTGTCTCTCAGAAGGGGAGGTGGGAGGAAAGGAGAGCTGACAATATTCATCATCTAGCAGAGGTAAGGAACTCTACAAAACATTTAAGGTATGGTACCAAACAGCTGTTAAGGGTTTGAGAAAGGAAGGAAATATTCCATTCATGCTTCATGGACAAAATGAGCAATAACCATCTCTTGACAAGTTTACCTTTGCATTAATAAGTTTGTTGACTTGTTTTTTGATGCCATCTGTGAAGTTTTCAAAGGTTGGATCTGCAACATAGGCAAAGGAGTGGCTCTCATTTTTTACAACCAAATGATAATGATCTGTTAGAATAATAGTGGTAATGTTATAGTTTTCTGGGTCTTCCAGTATTGGTGGTGAAGAAAAAACCACTGTGGTTTCATTGAGTCTTGTAACAAGCTTTCCATCGAACTGTAAAATACAAGACAAGAAGAACACGCACATTTTAGAGTTTGAGTCATTTCTGTACATAACTGTTGATAACTTTAGACTGTAGAAATAAAATGACTGGATTTATATCCTCTCCATACAGCAGAAAGAACATAGTATTCTAAAAGAATTCTTCTGGAACTTCTAAAAGTTCCAAAAAGAAAATTAAACAAATTTATTGATGGGAATAAATTGTTTATTCATTATGTTCTAGGAGCTGCCTGCAGAAAAAGCTTAGGCTACAGATCAGTTGCCATTGCCTCCAAATTCTGTGGCTCTGGACCACACTGGGCTGTTATTATTAAACTGCTCTAAGATTAAGAGGTTAACATGGCAGCTTTAATCCAGATCATCTTCTGTACCATTTAGTATCTCAGGTAGATTCTTTTCTACTGGCACTGTAAAATACCTTGCTGAAATTCAATACAATTACTAAGTGAAATTTCGGAATAAAATTTACCAATTGTCAATCAACTACTCAAGGTAACAACTCAGTTAACCTGTCCTCCATCCCCAGTTACACAAATGTTTTTATCCTAGAAATTCTTTCAGTTATTCAGTAACATCAACCACAGCCAACAACACTAATAGGAACCCTCAATATTTCTTCTATCGCCACCTCAGTTTCTTACTTTGAGAAATGCAATTTGATAGCTTCTCCCCCATATTTCTGATATTGCCATATAAGTAGAAGCAAAACAAAAGATTAGAAAAGTTTCTAGTCTTAACCAAGAATGTGTGCTGTACATAATGACAACTTAAACTAATGTGCTGAGAAGAGGCTGAGCATACATAAGGAGGGGGGCAAGAAATGTTGATAAACACTGTCAAGAATGCTAAATAAACTAAGATTGACGGGGAGTTAAGGTTATCAAGATAATCATGTTTTGCAGTTTATGGCCTAAGAAATGTAGGCGGTTTTCCTCTTAACATTTTTAAGGGTAGAGTTCTGATGGACTGAAATCCAGCTAGTTTGGCATACTCTGAAAGTTGTATCATGCATATTATACAAAACATACACATTACCAACTCTATATGGATCACAAGACAGTCTTAAATTGAAGACCCAGCCTGAGAGAAGGTTTTAAAATGTTCTTACTGGAAGATCACTTTTAGGATCCTCATTCATTGCATTAAATTATGATCTTCATTAGAAGGGTGGGAAATTGAGACTATTGGTAATGCCAGTTCTTCTTAACATGAGATGCAAGAAGGTTTTTTTTTTTTTTAACGCTATTTTTCACAACTTTTTGTGAACATGTTATAGGTGGAATATGCATGAAGCAAGAAAGAAGAGAAGACTCGGTTCACTGAGGTGTGAGAAAATTAAAGGCACTGACTGTGCAAAGCTGAGTGCTCAGCATTGTCTGGATTTGGGTTCTGTTTCAGGCAAATCTGTATAGCTTGCAGGGAGAGAAGAAGGAGAAAAAGAAAAAACAAACACTTTCAAATTCCGAAATACATCCACTTTACCACTTGAAGCTTAATTCTTCTATCCTTATTCATATTGAATGAAAAGAATTTTAAAGCAGAAGATTGCAAGGCACAAGTGAATGTAAGTCAAGATGGGACAAGGAGGCTCTTCCACAGAAACCCTGCACAGACCCAGAAGTCTGTTCAAACCTTATTCCACTCCAAGCCCAGTGGGCAACTTCAATGCATTTTTTGAACAGATTATATGTTATGCATCCAGTGTGATGCATTTGGGGGGAAAGAAGGAAGATTACCCTTTTGAGATTCAGTTTCCCTCCTTCTGGACGTTCTGCATATACCACCAATGAGAAAGTCTGGATGAGCTCAAACCCGGTTCCAGTTACTGTAATATTTCTCCCTCCACTGAAAGGCAGAATTAAAAAAAGAAGTTAAGTCATTGGCAAACTGTAGACAGCTATAGACTGCTTTATCCTGCACTGCTACTGCTTCCACTGAAAACAGCTACCTAATGCCTATATAACCATTAGATATCCTACACAAAGGAATTCTGTTAATGCTATTGATGACCTCAACATTTACAAGCAGCAATGTCAACTTCAAACTCATTTTAAAACAGCAGAATAAAAAAGTACAAGTTGCTTTGTCAGTATTTGTGGCTGTTCATTGATGCCTGTCTTTGTGTGCTTTACTTATCCAGTGTTTTTGTTAAAATCACACCACCTAACACACACACAGAGACAAAGGTGAGAGTGTATTTTCCACAGGTCTGTAGGGACCTGGCTTTTTATTCCCTTTCATTTGCAACACATTGTTTAAAAAAAAATGCATTTGCGTAAGAAGAGGAATGCATGCAAGTTGCCGGTGGGAATTAAAGTCAACGAAGTAACACGGATTTAAAGGGATAGCAATCCTCAAAGCAATCCATTAAAGTAAGCTTCAGTTTCTACAGACGAAAAAAAGAAGTCTTTTAAATTCCCTGGGGTAAATCACTATTGATCTACCAAAAAAGTCTCCAGGCCCCCAAACCACCTAAACCAGAATCAAAATAAAATAGTAAAAAAATTCCTATTTTACATAAGTGACTACTCAGTATTCAAGGAGGCAGGTACCAATTTCTCCACAAGAAGTCACAGCTAATTTTACTTTGAATGTTCTGTTTGTGAGGTTGTGATCTTACACTTCTTTTTACTGAAAGTGGAAACATCATGATCTCTGTCTGCCAGCTGTACCCCACTAGGCAGAAAGACCAGAATGTTAGGGAACAGCAGAGACCAACACAAGCCAAGGTCACAAGTTTGTCCCTGTATCGGTCACAGAATGACTCTCAAAACCTGAGGTATACTATGAGGACATTTATACAGCTGATTTGCCATGTTGCTACAAATATAGGAGTGGCATACATTTCTTTGGTTTCACAATTAGTACTAGGTGAGCTTTTCTCCAGAAATAGCAGCTACCATATGGAGTATTAATGAGTAACACCACAGGAGAGAGCATACGTTTTAAAAACCTTATTGAACCCCAATCTAGGTTTCCTAAAGAGATACTTTTTTGCCTCATGGGATAAAGAGATGACAAGCTATAATATTCCTCTCTTTCCAGCTTACTTATTGAAAGCTGAACAGAAGAACTGTTAGAAACCTTTTATATCACTTTCAGATGATGATCTCTCCTTTAGACAGGATAAGGATTTGTAAGTAACGCAAAGATCATGTTGTCTGACATCATGCTGAAATGCTTCAAATCTCTTTCTTTGAGACGTTTTCATTTGAAAGAAGCTCATTACCTTTTATGGTTTCAGGATTTACCTTTGAAGTGGGGATTAAAGTTTGGAGGTAAACAGAATACTTTCAAACATCGGCTGCAGTTAAGGAAGATCACAAACTCTAGGTATCTAAATGTGTGCATGGCTAGAGTACAGGAGTTTTAATTTCATACAGTTCTATATGCAATAGGTTTATTACATATTACACATATTTTAACCCAATTGTAAATGAAGTTATGACGAACACTTCATTACCCGCTGAAGCTATTTACTGGAAGAAACTTGGTGACAGTAGGGTTGTTACTGTATGAAAACATCTCTGGTACTGTAATTGCTGTGCCCCCATAGTCCATCGTGACTCCAACAGGTTCAACCTTGCTATGAGGTCCTGTAATACAAACGATCTCGTCTCCAAATTCAGTGCTAGATTGGAGAAGAAAAAGAAGAGGAAACATCTTCCGTTATTAACATTATAGTGATTTGTATTCTTTATGCTAGTACCCCAGAAGCAACAAAAAAGGGCTCTGTTTTTGCTAGGCACTGAGTAGTTATGAGAGGAGACAACTCTTTCTCCAGATCACTTAGGAGCTTTAAAAAAGATACAGGATATGAAAATGAATAGTGTACAAACACAAGAACAATGCAATGTCAGCATGCTTCATGCAATTTCATTTTGGGGGGGGAGAGACGGGCAAAAGAAGTGAGAGAAATAAGCCAATAAGCACTAGAAGATTAATATTTTATATGGAACCACTGAGAAGATGCTGAATGAAAGCATGGGTGGGTTTGGAGCAGCCACTCAAGCAGAAAAAGCCGAAATTGGAAAATTCTGTGGATATCTGAGTTCTCCCACTCTGGTTGTTTTTACAGCTGCCTCTTCCAGCTGGAGCCTCTGAGAGAATTTCTGTCTGAACATTACGTGCAGAGCTCCATTGCATGGGATGAGTCACAAAGAGATAGACAATGGATTTGTGTAATTTCTATAGGCCAGAAAAGGTTGGTGCTTCGTTAGGATACAGCTCTGTATTGTTAATTACACAGGGTACATACACATTGCAAGGCTGGCTACCAACTGAAACTTGAACATCCTTCTTGGAACCAGTGGCCAGGTTTTTACCAGTGATGGTAAGTGTGGTTCCACCTGCTTGTGGACCACTTTTAGGTCTTATTCCAGAAGGTTCAGGTTTCTGCAAAGAGAAGATGGGCAAACTGATTAAGAAAATTAAAATAAAATTTACACCAGTATTAATTGCTATAATAGCTAATAGAAGCTTAATATTACTACCTGAAAAATAATAAAATTAAAATAATAATGGACAATTCTTCCAAAATAAAACAAAATCTTCCATTATTCATGCTGAAGGAAGAAGTAACAGATGATGTAAATGTACTTATATTTTTTCAATACTGTATTTTAGAAGGCTTTATATGAATTTAAATTATCTATCTGCAATATGTAGAGTTAGCTGCCATGAAGTCTGTGAGAGCTTCCTGTTGGATTTCCTGTTTTCACATTTATTTTAAGATTTCTCTCTTCCTTATGGATGAGTCTACCTTCACCTTTCCTCACCTTTCCTTCATTCTGTGTCAGCAAGAGGAGAGACAGGGCAAGGTTTCCAAAACTAGTACTGAACAGAAAGAATATTCAGATTCCATTTAGCTCTTAAGGATCTTAATTGCAGTATAATTGTTATCCCTTACTTGAGCAATGAGCTTGCAAAGAAGAAAAATCAGAAAACGCTAAACTTTTCCTTATTCACCTAGAACCTTGGAGAGGATTCTTAAAATCAAGTGAAACAAGCAGACATGCTTGAAATTGTTATGAAATTTGTTGGAAATTTGAATTTCTCAAATACGTTCCTTCCTTTTGTTCTCAATTCAGTCTTTGTTTCTGTGATTGTATTCTGGGATCGGTGACAAATTCTGTGAATTAACAGTGAGGGCTTTTCATGAACAGTGCGATCTAATTACTTCACATCTCTAAGTAGTCACTGCTTCCAGTTGAGAAAAGCATCCTTATTCAGGGCAACACTGAAGCTGCTGAATCAAGAGGATGACCGAAGCCACCAAGCTGCATGAGATGTGTTACCAGCCGGCTCCAGGCAAGTGCTGCGGGCCGACTCCCTGGCCTGCAGGGCATGGGCTGCCAGGATGGCAGCAGACGTGCCACTGCCCTCACACTGGGGCGATAGCTGTTGTGCATGCAGGCAGCAAGGTGGTCCCATGCAGCCAGCTGCCACGTGTACCACCACAGGATGCCAGGTCCAAGCATGTGGCAGGGGCATTGCCAGGAGGGACCCTGCATTTGCTAAAGCGTACCAGATCAGTGGCTTAGGGAGGCTGTAAAGAGGTAATGCCTTTTCTGATGTATAACTGTGCTTCTTCATCCATATTCAAACACAAGCTTTCCTTAAATGAGTCAAATAAGCAATAAGCTTATTTCCCAATCTCATGAATATTTGTAAATGACATCTGCTCTCCTCTTCCTCTTGCATAATCTTGCTAGAACGGTTACTGATAATAAAGTCCAGGCTTGGGGCTATTCTGCATGAAGTATATGCATACCATATGAAGCATAAAGAGCAAAGACGTGTGAAAACTCCCCTTGCTGATGGGGGTTTCCCCGATCACCATCATACTGCACTGATTGCCCAGTCTAAGGAGGAAAAGCCCTGCTCAGAAATAGAGAGCAACAAGCCCACACCTTACTAGTCATGTAGCAAAAACCTTTCCCCCGTGTTGTTTTGCTCATGCACAGACTGCCATCTCTGTGACAGCTTACAGCTACAAAACTGAGGGCCCATGAATGGCAGGGAGGAGGGGGATCGATGTATTGCAGTTCGGTTCAAAGCTTGGTAAGCCACCGACAGGTTTTTAGCAAGCAGCAGGAATCCGTAAAAATGCATCCAATTGACCTCATGGTTACTTTACAAATTTGTTTTATTGAAACACAGATATTGTGCTTGTTTTATACTTTCATGTCTGAGCAACTTCCCTCCGAAGGAATGCATCATCGTTCAGCACGCTTCACAAATCCACAATGACAACTGTAATTTGCTCTCAAGTCATTGAGCTTTAGGAATATGCTTTAACACTAATTGGGTGTCAATTGCTTTTCTTCCCTGAGAGAAATCTGTTTGTAAACCCTTCACTCCTCAAGATGTATGTCGCTGCAGCATACGACTGCTCTCACGCACTAACCTTTGATTTCGCTTTAATACATCATTCATGCTACAAGATTTTATGTAGGGAAGTGACTCAAAGTAATTTTAAAGCATTTTTTTAAGCAAAAAGGAGCCTTGATTCAATATCACAGAATCACAGAATCGTAGGGGTTGGAGAGTTGACTAAAACTTGCTCAGTTAGGTCTATAAAACACTCTCTGCGCATACTCATCTTTGGATTTAATTGCTTGCTGATTTAAGCTAAATTGAAATAAGTCATGCCAGGGTAAATAAAAAGTTTGAGGGGGTCAGTTTTAAAAATCACACTTGAAGTTTAAATTAACACAGGTATGGACATGCACTTCACAGAAAAACTCATTTGTGTTTTTTTGTAATGCAATTTTGTTGCTAAAAAATTTACAATCAAAATTGTATATAAAATACAGTCAATAAATAGTTTACAAAAATGTATCACATACTTTATCTGTTACCTTACCATATGGACAGAAAATCATACCTTTTATTAACTTCAAATTAAATCTTAATTGCTATAAATTGTTAAGCATGTTGGAGATCTGTATCATCCGCAGTAAAAATCCACAGCAACGATTAGCTGCATATACGATTACCTGGGATAGCTTTCAGATTAAAGTATCCCCCAACAACCACTGAAGAATCAGTATGGACAAATTTGTTATCCCTGAACCTCAGAAAAACTATTTAAAACTCATAGCCTTTTCCCTGAATACCACCTCCACTGAAAGCCTAGCCTCTAAGAACAGACTTAGGAAGGAAAGGAACTATAAAAGGTTTCTGAAGCATCACACACCAGTGCTCTCTGAAACCTCAGCATAAAAAAGGAAAGAAAGCTTGCTAAGAACTTCTGCTAGACAGCTGTATTCCTTTCTTCCTGCAAAAATGTGAAAAAATTGGCCTGTTAAAGCTCTGCTGGGTTATCTGATGGGCAACTTCGGCAGGGCGTCAGCTGGCTCTGTTGCTAACAACCAGTAAATACTGAGTGAGCCACAGACCTGAAGCTGAACCATCCAGCACCATTTTCTGTGGGGGACTTTTTAGTGGTGGTCTATGTTTGCCTCCCTAGGAATAGGGTTGTATAGGTAACCAAATAGCATCTATCTCTGAATAACACAGCTGCAAGGGGGAAATGAAACAAGTATCTGTTCCCAGAAATTGTTTTTTGTCTTGGCAAGACTCCAGCCCTGCTGGACGTCAAAGCCCAGCTACGGCAGATGGGATAACACGCCGCCCACACCTCACCCCATCCCCAGCGCAGCCACACCACGGCATAGGCATAGCGTGGCTGCACTTCTGGCTGAATGGAAAACTGAGGCCAACAACTGCTCTGGGAGCCAACACAGGTAGCAGCCAACAAGGAGGTAGAATAGTTGCGTTTAACCCTTGTTTTCTCTTTAGTCACTGATATTGCAGCAGTTCCTCAAAGGACTACTTTAAAACAGCTTAATTAAAAGTATTCATATTTAACGTATTTAAAGTAATTTTGCAAATACCAAGAGCTCTCCAGAGACCAAATAATGTGGATGCCTCATAAAGATGATCTAATAAAGAGAAGCTGAACTATGCTTGTGTGCAGAGGACTTCTTCAGCATGACTGCTAAGATAAAGCATCGTATAGTAATGCTTTGTTACCATAAACTTGTCAGGAAAATGATTTGATTAATTTTAACTTGCTATTTTCTGTTTCACATTTTCCCCCTTTCCCTTCCTCTGAAGGACCTGCCAGAAAAAAATAAGCAGTTAAAATAAATTATTAAGAATTTTAACAATTTTAATAACCATTTTATTGCAAAACCAACGTGCAATGAGTGAGTCTCAATGCTCTTCTAAAATATTCATGGATGGCTCAAAGAGCAAAGCTACATTGGCCCACCTGGCAGTCTTCTTAAGAGTACCAATAAAGAAAAAAAAATAGAGTCATCGAAATGCTCAACCAGAAAGCATTTTTCAAAAATGCAGTTAGGTAGATAGGATCAGCAGGAGAACAATATTTTGCTGAATGCGAAGATAATTTGAAAAAGTACCATCAGTGGTAGTACAAGACTTCAATAAGAATCGTGTTATCTAAGGAGAAGGGAGCCCCTTCCCATGGCTGACATGGCACTCACCAGTGGGAGAGGTTCAGATCCTTGGAAGCTGCCAGGTCTAGTCTTACCCTACACAGTCTTATGTATTCTAGCAAAGCTGCGCCTAACCCACAGCTCTACATTGCTTACCACAGCCCTGCATGAGATTCCTTCTCCTTGCAGAGGAAAACGAGAGGCAAAGGGTAAAACCTTCACTGCAAACCTTGTTTGAGGGATAATAAAAATGCTGCTTTTACTAAGACGCAACCCCTTTTAATTTGGACTCAACCCCGAGAAATACTGAATGTTCAACCATTACAAGCAGTACTGATAAACCTAGGACCTCAAGTGCTGCGAGATCAGTGATGCCGCCTTTTCCATATCCCCTCAAGGATTTCTTCTCTCCTTGTTTCTGCCCTTTTCTCATTTCAGTCTCTGAATCAGAAGTACGCCTGCTGTCATAATAAATATCCCGCTTTCATTTTCAGCCCTCCACACCTCGGGATCTTTGGCTCAGCCAGAAGGTGCCTGGGGGAAGCCACACTTTCTATAACATCGCAGCGCAGTGCACCACTGTAACATCACACCGCAGTGCTCAGTGCAATTATGATGTTAAGCAGAACATTTGATTGTGTGTCCTATATGGAATTTAGCAGTCCTGTAATAATTCTTCTGGAAAACTTCAGCTCTTGTGAGGACTTGGCAATATTTCATTTCTCATGGACACAGTAAAATTTAAACAACCCCACAAACACTAATTTAACTCTGGTTTTAAAATTCCTTAAAATGTAGAAAATCGTAATTCATACATATTTCAGTCTTTTTCTTATTTTGCTTGAAATGAAGAAATGTTCTTTCAGGTCTATACTTCTCCTTTTGTCACTGGGAAAATATTGTTCATGTCTTCCAGGTAGTTTAATGTTTGAGCATAAGCATTTTCTGCAGTAACAGGTTACCTCGTTATGTGGTTTTTTTTGACAGTCTAGTTTAAAATAGCCTGTTCCAATGTCTGTCAGTTGTTCAGTGGCCTGTTTCTTGCCAAGTCTGGTAAGCCATCTCCCAGCAGAGGGACTTTCCACTGCTGGGACTCCCCACCACCTTACACTGTCATGATCATGCCCTGTGTTTGTAGGAAGTGGATTTGCAGTTTTGGTAAAACATATGCATATCCACAGCTATGCCATTCAGAATAAAATACAGTAGAATAGTTCAGCTGGAAGGGACTTACAACGATGATATAGTCCAACTTGTCAACAGGTGTAACTTGCTCCCTACTGCATGGTTTATCCTGAAGAAATAATTTGATCTCAACAGGATTTCTTGCTTGTAGGTCTGAGCAGATTGTAGCTTGTCAGTCATGGGAAATTTGAGCATTTTACATATCTTACGTGCAAACCTTCCTTAAACCCTACTTAGGCGTAATAATGTTGAACTAGAGATCTCAAAGTCTACCTGCAACTTAACTTTCCCATGTTGTACCAGACTGCTGGGTCAGTACTCCTGAACTGATAAGCAGCTTTCCTAGCACTTTGATAACCATTAGGCAGCTTTGCTGGAAGGATAATAATGCTACGAATAGGTTACCTCTTCTGTTTTATCACTGTGGTTGGTGTCCATCCCATTGATATGGTTTACCTGAAAGCAGTGGTTATTTCCTCCAATTTGAAACAGTGAGACAGTGGCAATTTCTAAGTCCTTGTTCATTGCTTATGGTATGTAAGGTTCAAATAGAACTAGTTTGTTTGTTAGCGAAATCACTTATTCTCTTTGTAATAACAATGAATTCCCTTATGTGGCATTTGCATTCTTGTGAGCCACTGCCTTATCTTTGCATCGGGTACTAACCTGAGCTTCACAAATTACATTTTTTTGGTTTTGCCTCACAGTAATGTCATAGTCTTGCAACAGTATGTCCTCTGAGGTGCTCTGTGCTTCATCAGCACAGAGGTAGTGAAAAAAAACCCAAAAGTACTGGCAAACCAGCTTGCACTGGCCCAAGTATGTATATGACTTCACACTCAGGCCATTTTCCAGTGTCCTGTTTTCTCCATCGCAGCCAGAAGTCTTTCCTTTGCTTGCTCTGTTTCTATCCTTTGCCTGCTACTTACAAATCTGTTCACAGAAATGCTGACGTATTTTTCATTGTAGTTTCATGTTTTCTGTGTGCTAGAGGGTAAATTATCTCCATGTCTGTTCCACTTATAATCACAATTAGACGTGAACTTACTTATTAGCAGTGTACATGACTGCTGCTCTTACACAGCTAAGGCAGACCCTCTGAGCATATGCATTTCAGCTCTTACATTTTTTCATCCTGTTTATTAATCTAGAATGAAATTTTAAGTCTTTAATATTTTATGGCTTGCAGTTAGTCTTTTGGCACAGTTAGGAAGGTGATCTCTCATTTCTTCAGGTTTCTGATTACAATTTTAGTAAAAGATACCTTTGACAGGCTGAAAATGCTTTCAGAGAGCTCCCAGCATTTTAGATTTCTATGGTCTGCTGGTGTCAAATAAAACCACAGCTTTTACCTGGCTGACAGTGGGGTTACTGCTATTCTTTTCTCTTTTTTTATCCATCTTCTTTGCAATTTTCCCATTAAAGATATGCAGGTGCAAAAGAGAACCATTCCTCCAGCCTCTTTTTCACTCACCCGACTTGCATTTGGGATCTGATCTGCCAGGCTGATTCATGTTCTTTTTCACTCAGTTTGTTTGCTTTGCAGCTTTCCTGGTTTACACTGTCATGTCCAGCTAACTCGTTTCTGGTCCCTTGCACAGTATTCAAGAACAAGGGAAGTGGACTCCTGTGGAGCATCACCTAGGTTCTGTATGTCTTCTTCCATTTCTCTACTTTTCCACTCATCTGTCACTGAGCACATACTCAACTTTTTATATTCCTGGGCATGACTCTGTATATAGGGAATCTATCTACTATGATATTAATCTGTGGTAGGCAGTTTCTAGCCCAAGAACTACACCACTGAGATAAAAGTGGTTACCCTTTATCCTTCACTAATGCAGAAAACATAAGAAAAACAACCGGCCACCAAGGAGGATACTGGCAGATCACAAGAGGGGCCAGAAATTCAGGAACAGTTGGAAGGCAACAGAGGAGGGGAGCCTAATGGAGATGCAAAGAAACCTTGGCATGAAGTCTATGCTACAGAGGGGGATGCTGGAGAAAACACAACTGTGCCAGACCACAAGCAGAGAGACAACTGGGGAGGGAAAAGAGGACGGTGGCAGAGTATATCCCTGTGCTGCTGTGAGAGGTGCCAGCTGCAGCACAAGGGGAAGCCAGCAACAGATGGATGTGTTCAAATGGACATGATGGGCAGCAAATAGCAAAGCCACCTAAGCTCCTTTCTGCCAGCTCCTGTAGGCAGTGACCTCTGGTTAGGGGCTTGCCTTTGGTGCAAGGGGACATCT
>VZTV01103682.1:0-10531 GCA_013400875.1 Anhinga rufa | reverse complement strand
CCAAAATAGACCAGAATACTAACCCTCAAATTATTGGCAATTTGTTCAGCTCTCTAGAAAAATGCCTCCAATAAACACAAACCCTGTGAGTCAGTGTAGCATTAAATCAAACCTTAAAAGATGAAAAATGCTTCTTTCACTGTTTTATCTGAAGCCAAAAAGGATATTGCTTTACATTTTTTTGAAATAGAAGTGCATAGCTTTACTGCTGCCTTCCAGCATCGAGAGATGTTCCCCCCGGTAAGAGCTCATTAATTTGAGAGTAGGCTTGATTGGACNAATTATATGCTTTAACAACAAATTAATTTGAGAGTAGGCTTGATTAGACTAGAACTGAACAAGACCGAAACATTTCATTTAATTCTTTCATGCTAATCTCTTGGCAGAACAAACCCCCTTTTGCCCATTGCCCCCACTCAAAACACAAACAAAAATAAGAGCTCCCCCTCCTTCGAAATCTGTATGGACCACAAAATAGCCTGAAGGGCTCTTTTGTTATTACCATAAAATGCATTACACAAGTGAATAAAATAGCTGTTGGTAGCTCAGGTCTATGGGATACTAGTAATCCTATATAATCGCCAACTTGTGGGGTGATTGGTGAAAGAAACCCTAAAGCCTTTTTATTTTATCTTAGTAATGATGAGGGAGTTACCCAAAACATATGAATGCACCTCTCCTCCTTTAGACCATCAAAGGTTCAACAATGAATTCCTTTCTTTGAGAAAGCTGGGCTTTAGTCTGCCATGAAACTCAATCCATGGCCCTCTAATTAATTTTGCTAAATAGGTTAGCCAATTGGGGTTGCTGCTTCAGAGAGAAGCAACCTCCAAAACAAGTTTTTCCCCATTCTCAAGGTGAGATGTTTCGCTCACAGGACATCCTTTCAAGTGCACTGGAGTACTTTTAGACTGGATTAGCTGAGGCAAATGGATTAGTCTTTGTAGGTATTAGAACCAAGGGCCGTTAAGAAAGGAAAACAAGGTGCCTAGTTTCACCAGTATGCCACTAAAAGCTACTTAGTGCAAACATCCGTAAAACTGTCAAGAATGAGGACTTGTAAAAGCAACTGTAAGCACATCCTCAAGCTAATTGTAAGACACACATTTACACAGAAATATGCAAACTGCAAACACAGGTTCAACAGGGACCGTCACACACGTATCTGATCTTAGTGAGCATAAAGAATTTTTACTGGTGTTTTGAAGGACACTTGAAACGCCGCAGCATCTGCTAATTTTTCTTCTGAGCAAGTAATTTGATTAAGGCATTAATCCTCTCACAAAAGTAACCCCGAATGTCACTCTTCTTTACCGATTTTCTGCGGGTCCAACCCAGAAAAGTGCTAAGCTTTACAGACTGGGGGGCTCCGCACATCAGTGGCAAAGTGCAGCCATTCAGGGTTTGATCTGAGACATATTTCTTGCATTCACCTCTTGCTCAACTGTGAAACAGTACAACAGCAGGAGGAGAATGCTTGTGTGAAGCTCAGAAAGTAACCGAAGAAGGTAGGAATTTAAAATACTTTTTTCTCCTAAATGGTTGCTTCCCTTATCCCAACAAGCATTGACTTGACTTAGCATTAATGAAGGACATGTTCCTATTTCTATAGAAAAGTTTTTTAAAAAACCCCAAACCCCATAGTTTAGGTGGATAGGCAATACATACCACCAATAATAAACCACACATAAATAGAGTTAAAATACAGTAGTTATTTGACCTGCTGCTCAAACATCCAAAGGTTATTAATCTCTGAAGAGGGTTCAAACAGTGAAGAAGAAACCTTGGCATGCTAATAGGTCATTTGATTCATATCCAGTGTTTATATTATGCACCTCTGCAAATAACTGCTCCTCACATGGACAGCGTCTCATGTCCCTGGTTGTAAAGGAGGTAGTCACCAGTGGGTGGCTCAGGACAAGACATACGTCATATGAGGAACATCTTACTACATCATGCTCAAAAGGGGATTTTGCAATTATTCTATTCCTCACTGGAAATTTTAGGAATTACTATTCTGCAAGGAACCTGGAGTGCAACTCTTTTCCCTTTTCTTTCAGTTGCACAGATCAAGAGTGGCCTTGATTTTATTTGTCTTCTCATGCAGAGGAAGGGAGTTACAGAGCCTTCTTCAGTTTTTCAGGAACTTTCCTATTTTCTGTTTTGTCAGTTGAAATGCGCTTTTTTTCCCCAGTGAAGCTGGTAATCCTTCTACTGATTTTATAAAGCAAAGAATATGGTGAAAGCTCATCTTATTGCCCAGTACCATGGGCAGTAGCCTTTCTTCTGAAAGGGTTTGCTAATATCTTACTTAAATGACAGTACCAAAGTTGAGAAATGGAAGAAAAGAAACCCTTGTGAAGGGTGGCTAAACCTTGGTCTTACTGAATGGGTTGAATAGGGACCGAATAACTAAAAGGATGAGAGTGAACAGTAAATGCTAGAAATGCGTTTGTTAACTCTAAAAATGCATGAGAATTATTGCATATCAGTAAATACTCTACATACAAATTCAGTAATCAAACTTGCATGTTATATTGGGATAGTAACACCTCATTAAATATCCTTTAAAAATCTGTCTCTTTTGCCCGCTGGGTAAAAGCACACAGAAATGACACATACATTTGAGAATGTGTTCAAAATATAATTTTGCTTATCTATTTCATGAGTACTGTAGAAATGCCTATAAAATCCACCCAGAGATAATGATCTACTGTTCAGTAGCACCTTCCGTTCAAGGTCTCACAACTTATTACAATCATTTGCAGAATTTTACAGCTCTCTGAAGAGGGGAGCATGTTTCTCTGATCTAGATATATCCTTTTTGTGGCTACTGTTTTGGGAACAGTGCACTTATCCTAGGGATGACATTGGCCTTTTGTCTGCTTTCAGAGCTGAGCCTGCAACAGTCAGTGGGCACAAGGGAAGCTTTAAGTACCTAGACCCCTTCCAGAAATACTGAGATAATCTTTAGGCGTTTTATTCATGCAGATATAAAATATTAATGTAAATTGTAAATGTTGTTTTCAGAAACACAGAGCACCTACATATCCCACTGTGAACAGTGGGAGCCTTGGTGCTCAGTACATCTGAAAATCCAGGCCCTTGGGATGCAGCGTTCCCTGACGGAACCTACAGGCAGCACTGCCATTCAGCCTACAACTGAAACAGGGAAATCAGAAAAGGCCTTTGCTATCCTATCCCTTTGTATGTGAGCACGCCGCAGAAAGCAGAGTTGCCATCTCCCAAGTATGTTTACATCATTGTTCTCTCTAGGTGTTAGAAAGATCAGTTAGCGGGAGAGTGAGCATCTTCACAAAAACAAACTTGCTTTTATGGAGACCTCTCAGACAACAGAGCTCCTGGAAATCCAACAAAGGTACCTTATTTACATGCCTTATCTAACATGCATGCTATTTGTTTGTGTAGTGTAAAGGACAGCTTCCCACTAATGACACATCAGGGTTTTTTATTCTGATTGTTGACCTCAGTGAAAGAGGAACAGGCTATTGGTAATACTCTGAAAATAGTCATGAAGCTGTTTTCCAGTATAAGAAATTTACATCTGAAGTGTACAAGCTACATTGCATGTCAAAGAGAGCAGAAGTGCCACATGCAAGCTGATGAGGAATATAAATACACTGCAGCAGATCGGCTAATAGATTTGATCACAGATCAGACCAGCAAGCAGGGACAAGTGATAGTAAAGTAACGTGAATGAAGGTAATGAAAACAGACTGGAAGCAGATTTAGGATGAACATAATTAGAGTTAATGTTAGCACTGAAAGCAGAGATTTGGGGGTTTGTGGTGCCTGGGGCTAGCTGACGTTTATCAGCATAACTTGACTGTCTCTCTAAGTGGGGTTTTGTACTGGGGAAGGGATTCTGACATTTTGTTCACAACTGGACCACCTGCTCATGTCTCATCAGCTGAAAAGAGCTTAAAGGCTTCTTAGCACACGGGAGGTATGGATCAGGCATGCAAAAATATTTAAGTCTTGGATGCAGTATCTCTTAGCCATAGCCACAGGAATAGGTGACTCTTATTTATGCCTTCTTTTCAGCATAATCGAGGCATAAATATCTAAATAAAGGCCATTTCTAGCTAGAAGTATGTGAAGAGTTCCTTTGCGTGTCTGCAGCTGAAAACGTGCTGAAATGCTGGGATGTATCACGCTCTCCTGAGATCTCATCTTTCTATGCTTCTCACCTACCCCTAGCCCCAGTGATATTCTGGTGATCAGCACAGACCAAGGGCCCCACCATGTGTCTGGTCTGACGTGTCCAGTGCCAGTTCAGGGAGTGTGTCACAACCCCACTTTGGAGTGTGACCTTGACCATTGAAAGTCTGAATATACTGGGCTTGCATGCACATTTGGTTTGCTGTCAGGTCTAAATGTCCAACTCACTGCCTGATTACTCCTGACCTGATGTGCTGGGCAAATACTTCTGGGACAATGAGGGCATGTGCCCCATCACAAACCCAGAGGAAACAGGTTCTCCTCTGTGACACCTACAGGACAATTTGGGGCAGGACAGAGACTACTTGCTTTTGGGACCAGGCTGGTTCATTTCACATTTTTCTCCCTCCAGGGTACTTCTTACTCCTTCCACTTGAAGCTGGTGGGGTAATCTTGTTAATGAGAAACCAATTATTATTTCTGAAACCAATCATTGGAAAACTGTTAAGGGCTAACAGTTCTAGCCTTGGCACATTTAGCAAATGCACTAGAGCCAAAATGGACAGATTTGGATATTTACTTCTATCAAAGGTTGAACAGAAACTTCCAGTTGAACCCCTTGTGTCCCTCCCCTCCTCCTTTCCTCTCCTTTCTCCCCCCTACACCCTTTGCCAAAGTTCAGCTCAAGTTGATGAAGAATGTATATTTTTTGAATGGTAAATGCCTGGCAGGCCTAGGAACTATCTACAAGACAGGTGTGTGGCTCAGGCAGCTTCCAACTCCCTGCTTGGGACTAATAGTGCTTTTGTAAGAAAGCAGTTTCAATCCTGTCCTGGAAGAAACATTCCTGCCCCTGGGGGACAAGTGATTCATTCAGTCAATGAGGTCAGTTCTGCTGCAGATTTGCCTAAGAGAAGCTGCCAGCTATACTGAACTTAACTCATAGTCACAAGCCATTATGGAATTTGTGCTTTCAACTGTTTTGCAAAATGGTAGAAATTGTGACCTTGGACTAAGCTCGGGTCTAAAATTCAGTGTCACAAGGATGAGCCATTAATGCAACCTGAGTGGGAGAGGTTCTTTCTTGGCATATGAAAGCAAACAAACTTGCAAGGGAATAAATCTCCCCAAAACTGAAAGATAAATGGAAAAAGGAGAAGGAGGTGAAGAATAGCTTAAAACATTCTGCAAAGTTTGTGATTATGGTTTCCCAGTGGGGGTCTCCTCGCTGTGAGAGGGTTCCTAGCTGAAGGGGGTGCTCAGGTGCAAAGAGGAGTGAGTGGGGAGAGAGAAGACCTTAAAACAAGAGCAGCATCTGAAAAGCTTTACAGGGTGTGTGATGAAAACACAGCTGCCAGTGGGGAAGAGAGAGTGTCTCCAAGCACAGGGTATGTGTCACCGCAACAGATGCATCAGAAAGGAAGAATGTGTAAAAAAGAAAGGTTATAAATCTCTGGGTCACAGCCCCCAAGGTGTTGCTGGTGGATGTCTGGGGCTGTTAGGAGTTTGCTCACATTGCTCCTCCAAAGACTTCCCAGGAAGCATTTTTGCCTCATCCGATCACAACCTGCCAGCCCTGTTGCAGCAGGTCTGGAGGACTGTCCCCAGAGCAGGTGCCCTCCTTGGCTTGGGCCCACAAGCAGCTCACCACTCTCCACGGCTCAGTGTCTTCTCCTCGCAGGCAGAAAACACATCAGGGCTAGGCAGTTTCTAAAGAGGGCTTCTGGGAACACGTGAGGAGAGATTAAGGATTCACTCTATAATGTTTTTATTATTATTTTTCTCCCTATCTGAATCAAGCCAGTAATTTCACAGAGTTTAGGATGTGTTTGGGCACCTTCAGTCACTGTGGATTCAGCTGACTCATAAAGATGGATCAACCCAAGAAGTAGTTTTGCCCCTTGGGAACACAGACTGCAGACACTTTTGTGTAGACAAAAGAAAGAGACATTTCATTTCCAAATAGGCAGAAGTGGGAGCCTCACCACGCTTTACATTTGTGTATTTTCTTTAGCATACCAGCAGCCACACAGAGAGGCATGCTGGATAAGGCTCTTAAAGCAATGGAAGCATTGGGAAAAGCTTCAACCAGCTTAAAAAACATGTTTTAGAACTATTCAGAACACTCAGTTTCTAGAATATTTTGCTCAGAAACTGGCAGCTCCCCTTAAAAATCATGGGCTTCATTAATAGCTGTGAATTCTTCATGAAAGAGCAGAAGTTAAATTTCCATGGGTTTGTTCTCCATTCACATCTTATTTGGGTCATAGAAGACTCCAATTATTGGGGTCATAGAACATCCCAATTTGTCTTCTAATAATGTTTTCCTCTGCAGTTGAAAATCTGAACTATCTGCAGGTTGCAGATCTTTCTTCTGGACCAAACCTGTTGTATAATTATAAGAATTTAAAAAAAAAAAAGTTAGCATTTTCAAAGGGAGCAGTAATGTCCTTTAACAGAGAGCTCAATGGCACTAGAGCATCAGTCACAAACCATCTGAATCTCCTCTGATTTTGTTATCAACTTTCCCCATCGTCCTGAATTATTTCTAACCCAATGGCATCGCAGGGGAGATGGCCATTTTTGTTGCTTTTTGTCATTTGAACGGAATGTCTTCTTTTAAGAGGGGTTAGAATGTTTTGAGGAACGGGGGCCTTTCTAGATAAATTATTTATTGCTGGGCTGCCCAAAAGCAGTCTGGGACTGACAAGATGCCTGGGAGAAAAGTGTATGCAGCTCTGACCTTAAGAGGCTTGGTGCTGAGAGGACTACACTAATCCATGGTTCTGCTTTCTAACTGAGGTCAAATAATCCAAATGAACAGACACTGAAGGAATATCAAATCATATTACTTAAATCACTGAAATTATACAGAAAAAAAGAAATCAGCTTTGACAAACAGGACTTTAAGGAGATGTTTGTCCTTCCAGCTCCACTGCAGTCAAGGAAATCTATCTTATCTAACTTCCTGGACTGATCATAACTACCTGATGATTTTCTTGCAACAGAGATTTCATTGAAGACTTTGGCCAAACTACCTCATGAGTTTAGACACTCTTGCTTAATGAATCTGCAGGGAGCAAATTAGAACTTTTTTGTGATTACCCTTTAAAGAGGCAACGTTTGATGTGATTTATGTATACAGCATTTTTTTTCTCTTTGGTGCCTTTGGAAGACCTTACAAATGCTTCACACTCCTGTGCACACCCCACACCCATTACTGACTGCCCTCCTCAAGTAAGAAACATTTAAGATGTCTCTTGCAGTTTCTTATACAAGGCCAAATGTGTCAATGGCAAAACAACTGGCAAAAAGGACTATGAAATTTCCAGATTCATGTCAAAACTGTCAGATGCAACAAAGTATGGGGGCTTCCTGTTTGAGAAAACTGGCCAGGCTGGTTTAGGTTAGAGGAATCTTCATCTTCTGCTTCTTTGGAAAGCCCATGCATCTTGTGTGAAAGACCACAAGGCTTCCTTGCCCTTTTGACCCCACTCTTAGAGCTGTGAGCCTTGCTTGCTTCATCTTTTTGAGTAAAGAAGAGTGTTAATGTCTTTGTGTGTTATGTTCCCTGGCCAGATGTAGGGTGGCAGTTGCACAGTGGCTGCTGGGTCATCCTGGGCTCCTCTATTGTCTCCTAGGGACAGGGATATATAGTATATATATATATAATAATAATATAATAATAACTATTGATATTTTGGAATGTAATTGATATGGTCAAATCCAGGCCAAGGGACACTGAAATTAACAGCACTCTGGAAAATTCCTGTTAGAATTTGCTATTTCATCAAGACGTGAGTCATTGCAAGTCACTTGTTTTGCAGAACCCCAAAAAGAATGGAAATGGAAAAGAAAAACAGGAACTGGTTTTAGGGAAGTTTCTTTTACCCACATTTCCGGGGTAGACAACCACAAGACACTGTATGACATCAATTTCGGGTGCAGGAACTCTACAGGTAAAAACAAGTAATTGCCTAATAAAATGCAACCTTTCAGACAAGCTTCTCATGCATACCTTCAGATTTCTTTAAATATCCCTGAACCACTATTCCTTCATCCTTCCACACTCTTTGGGTCTGGGAATTGGCACGTACACATTAGCAAGATAATAGTTTACGAAGACCATTGGGAACAAAATTTTGTGTTTCTAATACATCTATAAAGGTCAGAATTCACAGCACAAATTCACCTAAAACAAAAATAATGTAAATGGGTTTTACTCTGTTCTCCCTGCTGGCTAGTTCTCTATTGATGTGCAAGCCAATTTCCATATCATTGTGCAGGCCACGCTTCCTTCTGCCCCCCATGTGGCTTTCTCCAGATTCTCGCATGGTTCTGTCTTCAGAGGGGAACCATTGGTGGTTCAGTGTACAATGGGATGAACTTTTGGTGGATCTGGGTCTTGGTGATGCCGATGTGTGTAAGGGTGGGTAGAGCAGTGGCCAATGTCCCTTTCAAGCTTTAGAAGACATTTTAGACCTTGTGATTGCAGCTTCTCTACATTAAATTTTGAGCAGTTGAAGGGATTAAGGAAGTTTCAAGGCAAAAGTTCCTACATGTTTACTCTATTTATCTTCCGTGACTCACATTAGTTGTACCAGGCCTGACACAACTGAACCATGATCAGCCCTGGCAACATTTCCTGATCTGTTTTATCAGTGTAGGGCAGGAGGGTTTAGTGAGGGCAGGGAGCAACACATAGCGTGCCACACTTCACAGCCAGCTCTGGTCCATGTCAGCGTCAGCATATCTGCAAGGCAGCTTGGCATTCAGCCACTACTGCTAGTCAGCAGCTCTGGCCCACTGGAGTTCTGGCTAAAAACCTGCTGCTCCAGCCCCACAGGTGTGCTGGGGTAAGACAATGGCTAAAACAGGCTCCAAAGCTGACCTGCTCTTCAGGAACATCACCCATCAACCTGAACACCAAAGTCTATAGGGAGCCAGAGAAGATGCAACCTTGAGAAATTCCACTCTCCTGTAAATCTCTCACATGCTTTGTGACAAACATTGAACCTGAAACTGTCACACTCCTGTCTGTTCTCTCACACCCACCCATGTCCTCAAAACACCTGAGTTTTTCCTCCAGTAACTCTGCCAGCCCAGGCCCTGGGGACAATGCATGGGCACCTCTAATCATTGGAAATATTGATTGGTGTCTAGGCTCAAGAGCAACTTTTTGTAGATGTGTCACACAGATTTTGTCTGGAAGGTCTCCTAAGATGTTTCACTCAGGTGTAAACTGAAAGACAGTTCAACAGATTCAAGGATTCTGGTTAAACATGTCCATGACACATGCAGACATTTCAATGAAAGCCTGATAGTTGCCAGAGCACTCATCAGGAAAGCAATGCTACACAAAGATGGGATAAGGAGTCTACTCAGGCTTAGAGACAGTTCAGTGAGGCAGAGAAGGAGCTGTCTGCCTCTTTGCCTCTTTTATGTCTCAATAGCTTTTTTCTTTTCAGGGAAGAGAGACTTGAACATGAACCTGTGTCCCAACAAAGAGAGACTTTAACATTCACTGAATTTCCTGAAGATTTTTTGCTTCTTCAAAATCCACTAATGCAGGACCCTCTGACAGATTACTCTGTCCCACAACATTGTCCTGAGATTGAGCTCAACCACTAAGTCAGAAAAATAAATGAATATATTTCCAAATGACTCTGAGTGGGCTGCATTGAAAAGAAGGATCTGAAGAAGTGCACACATCTCAAGCAACAAATGGAGCTCTGAGAGACCAGTAAGCGGTTTAGTTTGATTTGCTCACCCACTTAAAAGAAGACAGATGTCTTGAGGTTTCACTGGAGAAGGGAAGGTAGTCTGCAAGCAAAAGGGCTGGAGGGAACCAAGTGGTACCTCCTTTGCCTTCCAGATAAAACAGAAATAGGTGTTTGCGTGCTGAAGGAGGCAACAACAGAGAAGCTGCTATTCTCTGGCATCAACTGTTTGCCTTTTCTAAAGCCATTGGAGCAGGGTAGAGTCTTGGCACCAGTTCAGCTCTGTGGTCAGTGGAAGGACACTTGCCTGTGGTGACTGTCCTCATTTGTTACCCACTCCCATAGATCAAGCATGGAGCAAAGTGCAGCAACAAGTTCACAAGAGGAGATTTTACCCTGTACAGCCTTGGCCTCAGCCTTCAAAGACACCAGAAAATATGTCAGTATGGGCTCATCATGAAGGATGATGATGGCCATTACCCAGTCTCAAACTAAAACCTATGTGAATGGGGAAATGTGTCCTTTCAGGGATCATGGAACAAACCGTAATCTTGATGCAGTCAGCTGAGGAGATACCATTGATTCCCGCTGGGGTATGGTGAGAGCTAAGAAGACTGCATCATCAGTCC
>VZTV01103664.1:0-15497 GCA_013400875.1 Anhinga rufa | reverse complement strand
GTATTTTGTTTTTTCCACAAATACATGAACCTAATCATATATTAAGCAAGACTACACATTTTCCTCAGCAAAACATCTGCCTAATCAAAAATATGACTGCAGAGATTTATAAACCTTAGACTTAAGCAAGCTCCCTTTTGTCCTTCCCCCATCTTCTTCTAAAATTGAATGTTTTAAAGCCAAATTTGACCTGAAAACTTCTCTGCAATGAATAAAATTCTGCTATTCTGAAATACTATTCATCACAACCATATCATTCTTAAATATTTAATAACACAACATGCATTAAAAAGAGACTGAAAGCCTGAAATCATTAGGAGATGTCCCAGCACAAGAAATAAAAGGGAGACATACATTTCTCTGCAAGTGTAATTTCAAAGTCCTTTCACATAGGGATCTAAAGACTGTCAGCTTGGCTGCTCTGCTACTGTATATTAAATACGCATGTAATGAAGCTACTGGTTTTGATTCATTGAGGTGCCAAAGATCATGGGTAAAGTATATAAATTTTTTTTAATGTGGAATATCAAGAAAGTGGTAAAAATCAGGTACAACGTCAGAAAGAACATAATGACAACAGAAAACAACATAAAATCTAGCACTACTTCATTTTAGTGACCATTTAGAAAAACAGTAACACATGAATGCCATTTAAAAGCTATTTCCGAATCCAAACCCACCATGAAATACTTCACTTGCTACCAGTTCAGGGAATCGTTATATTGTTTTTATTAAGAGAACACTGATTCCCCGTCTTAATACAAGCTAAATGCAAATTTGAGCCTTGTACGTTACCTAGCGCTTTCTAACATACCTTCATTATCTCTTAGTTCTCAGTTCAGGCTTGTACACAAATCCAGCAAAACAGTTTAGAAGGTACTTAATTTTCAGCATTTGCATAATACCATTGAACAGGACAAATAATATGCATACTTAGTGCCAAATGTCAGCACTACGCCAATTTAAAGCCTTATTCTTTAACATTTCAGAAACAATTTTGAAAACAAATCAAATGACATATGTGAACTATTCCAACAAGTCAGTGTGCAATGGCTTCTCAACAACAGAATACCTTCCAAGGCCAATACCTCCCAGGCACATCAGATTTTTAGCAACTTAAGACCTTGCTAAATTTGCACAAATGCTAATGCCAAAACACACTTATGTTTAGAAGAATTAATATAAATGTTTTTGACTATTCACGCACTAAGCCACAGCATTATTTTGATAAAATAACAGGCAGCACTGCAGTGCCAATACAGAAAAATCTGTACTTTGGAGTTATGTAGAAATGTGAAGCTGATAAACGTAGTTGCTGAGTTGGTTGCATTGCATTACAAATCTGATGAGCTATACTGGGAATATTCAGTATTGCAGTGAAAATTGCTGAGAGGAAAAGCACACATTCTGATTAAAATCAAAAAGTTTTTTTACATCTCCCAATTAGAACACTGTCTTTAGTGTTGCCCACAAGGTTAAAAATAGCTCTTTTACCAAGGCCTATTTATAATTCTTCAAGTTTACTACCAGAATAACTGCATCACTTCCAAAAAGAGTAGGCCTTTAGAAGCACTATATACTTTTCAAAAATTCTACTGTAATTTTAGAAGTTTGAGAATGATGGTTTGTTTTTGAAGAATCAGATTTGGCATTACCCAAACCTCTCTACCATTCAAGGATACTCTTGTTTCTCATAGCATAAAGGAATATAACCCTTTATCCCCAAAATAAATACAGTATGCAGCATACTTGGCTTTTAACATAGGAAAACCAGATACTAGTTATCAATGACCTATCTTGAATTCATTAAATCATCACCTTGCTAGGCATGATCTGCCCAAAGTCTATATTTTGACCATCTATTCACTGTTGATCATTAAAATATGCCTGACCTTTTCAATTTCCTTCTAAGAAGAAACAGAAAGCAAAAATTACCAGGGGCTTCTGGCTGTGGTAATATCTTTGATTTTCAGCAAATGCCAATGCTTGACTCTGCTACAGAGTTGCATGTTGATAATTATTTTAAGTGATTCCTACACATTTCCTTTTGTCTTTTTTTTTTTTTTATGTGACAGCATTGTGTTTTTCTGTGCAGTTTTTCTAAGACTCAAGGAATCTGTGGCTGTTCTGGAGAAGACAACAATACCAAGCTTTCACTTACATGAAGACAAATCAGTATTCTGAACCTTTACAACACTATCACCATTTTTGTGCTGTAGATGGATAAAGCAAGAATAAGCTGTAATCCAGGGATTCCTGCCAGAAGAGTCGCACCAGGGCCAACAGACCTACACCACTATTTATACAGCTATTCGTACTCCCAAGCTCTTCTTCCTTTTTTTACAGGAGACAGTGCTCTAATTTACTTTTACCTTAATTATTTTAAAACACACATTCTGTACTCCTTGGTCTTCATTACAAATATTTGTACATCGGAACACTATCTTCCCTGTCTTCTGCTCCAAGGAAGCTTGAAAACCTGGTAACTTAAGCAGAAAAACTGGCAGAAGCAAGCTGAAGTAATCTTGTAAGATCTGAAAAAGCAATAGGAACGGAAAGTTCAGTATCATCAGCTGACTTTAACAGGGATAAAGCATCAACAAAGGAAAATTAAGTTCAAAATAGCATTAGCTGTGTTGTCTATTCATTATGAAAACTCACTTTTTTTGAACTCTACTTGGTCTGTGACACCACTCTATACATAAGAAATAAGACAGGAGGAAAAAGAAATTTCCAATTACTGGAGTAGAAAGGAGTCTGGCCAACAAAGCATTTCCTTAAAAATGCCAGTAACATACTGTCCACAATTACAATATTCTGATTACTGCAAGATGTGCCTCCAGAATGCTAGTTTTTCTATATTTGAATAATTGCTATGCTGATCAAGCTCCTCTTCAACACCACCTCAAGCTAAAGTTTAACCAGAGTAAGAATCAAGGATGATTCCTTAATGTTCCATTTGCAGATCAAAGCAAATTCTCTGGCTGAGAATAGATAATAACTCTATTAAAATGTAGCTAACGAATCATCTGATTACTGTCCCAACCCTTGAAATTCAGCACAATGATATCCACTGCCAGTGGAATAACACAATAATAGCAAAGGATCAATGTAAGTAAAACTGAATATCCGTGAAACTATTCATGAAGTATGCAACGTTTATCTCCTGTACTTCACCTGAAGACAGGGGAAACAAGTAAAATAGAAAATAGACCTTCAACACATTGTGCTGTCTAGCTATAGGATATCTTACAGTAATGATTTCAACTTTTGCGGGTGGGGTGTTTTTTTTTAAAATAACTAAGTTCAATGCACTCAAAACCAGTCTTTCTTTCCACCCTGTTACCAGAACCACCTGCACGAACCTATCTATGTACCCTCTCCTCTCTGAAGGTAACCTCAGCCCTCCCACTCTGATACACCTCGCTGGAGGATTACATTCTGTGGAGCCTCCATTTAGGATCCTTTTACAGCACAGGATTCCTTCTCACAATCTAAGCACTTCCAGAGGAGCACTCTTTTTAACAACTCTCCAATGTGTTTCTTGTAGAAATACAATTAACTTATCCAGTGTCTTGAAATTTAAGGGGGGAGGGTAATTAGTCTTAATTAAGGACTTCTGCAGAAACTCTTTCAGCAGCTGAGTCACTTATTGGCTTTTGAGAGAACAAGCAAATTTTAACTGCACACTCACCAATCAGACTACATCAACACAGAAAGTGATGGGTTAGTCATAAACAGAACTAGATGCAGACAACTAGATCCAGGTTTATTTGATCACCAAATAAACCAAACCCAGATTTGGTTAGGCCTTTTTCTTTTTTTAAAAAAAAACCTCATTAGAAATTCATTTTAATGTTGCACTCAGAAAACATGAGTTATAAACTACAAGGATGCATGAAGAATACATTGTGGCAAACAAATCTGACAGTTTTATTTGATAAATTACTGGTGTAGTTGAGAAAGACAAGAAGAATGAATATAATTTATTAAGACCTTCCTTAAAGAGTCCATCTTCCCCATGAGTTTATGGAAATAACAAAGCAACAAAAACATGTAGTCTTGTAAGAATAATTTAAATATAAGTGCAAAGAATCTGTAAGAAGGCTAACAAAACATTTAAGCTATTATTAAAAAATGGAGAAAACATGGATGATACTGGTCAATCTAAGTTCCACTCTAAAACAATTAATCTTACTGCACAAAATAAAACATTGCCCACATAGCACCAAATTATTCAGAAATAATCAACTTGAATTTCAGAATTATTCTAGTATTAGAATTTGAGCTACAGAAGTCAACGACAGTTTTCTTGCAGACTTAATAGATCATCATTTGGGCCTCTGTAGTAAACATTACCAATTTGTCTGAAGCTGTTTATGTACACACTAATGAGATTTCATAAACAAATCAGTTGACAAGGTTGAAAAGTGGTAACTTTTACCTTTTGCAGAAATAGACAAAATTGTAAATACAGAAAATTATATAAATAAACGTAATTGACATAAATGAAGCTGCAAACACTGGAGAAGAATGAATGATTTTGACATGTATAAAATGGAATAATTCTATTCACTGCAAATTCACGAAAGGATTCTTGTGACAGATGACAAAATGAATATGAGAGGATTACACATTGTAACTAAAAAAAGGTAAATCCTATAAAGTATGTACACGGTTGCAATATGTGGATTTGCAATATGTGGATAAGACAAGTGGATAATCCCGTGCTCAACGTGAAGTTATACGAGTTGACCCAAGCCATTATTTCCACTATGATCTCTATATCCTCCTATTTTCCCAACATGTAAAAATATTAACTTAGTCTCTGTGAAAGCCAATGGAAAATGCAAACATGTAACTCAAAGGCTGTCAAACTAAAATACTTGACTATTACTACAGCCTTAGTTTGACACAATTCTCAGACTCTGCAACTGAGACACAAACCACAAAGGTAAAACAAAATTATAAAAAGCTGAACACAAACATCTGAAAAAGGGACTCAACTAAAAAACCCTGTTTAACAAATAAGTAAATGAAAATAAGTAGGCTCCACAGTTTTCACATATTGCTGCCTTAACTCTTCTAGGTTTTCTCAAGACTATAATACCAATTAAATAAACAGCATGTTTTGAAGAGATTTAATTAGAACTTGCACCAGAAGTACTATACTCGGAAACATAACAGCTCACACCGAAAGAAACTAACAACATTTCTGCCCAAATATTTTACAAGGGAAACAAATAAACAAGCTGAAAGAAATACAACCAAAGGTTTCATAGTAAGTGGCAGAATTGGCAAGTGAACTAAATTCAGCTTTTACCAGCACTCTATGCCTAACACTCACAGGAGAAGAGCAGTATGCGTGTGCACAATTACATTTCCTCACACAGAATATAACTTTTAAATATAGCAATGGTACTCTGCTGTCACTCAAAGATTTAAAACTACCCAAAATATCTAAAAACACATTTGAGGGGAAATATGAAAGCAGGTCATAAAATCAGGGGGCCTACTATTTATTGGAGATAAGAGACATCCTGCCCTGAGGAGAAAGACAACATATTTAATGCTGTTTTTCCATTAGACATTTCAGTGATTCAATTTAAAATTAAGTAGCCAAGATCTTAGCATATTCTCTGGAATGTCTTATTTGAATCACCAGCATCCAACATTTGAAAATTAATTACTCAGAAAACTGCTTACAGATGACATATTGTGTGCAATTACTCTTCAAACTGAACTTTATCTTGTCCTTTATCTAAGAAAGTTATAATTTAAGATTTTTAATTACATTAAACCCCACAAAAATAATTTAAGCCTAAACTGCTTTTTGTCTCAAACTTTCACCTGAACAGCCCTGAGCTCACATTTTTTCAGTTCTAGCCTAGAACCAAAAACGAGAAAATGATATTTTTTTTTTAGTTCTCCATCTTGATTTCACTCATTTCCTAAGCGACTTATTAAGAATCTGCAAAATTAGTCTGTTCCTCGGACACACACTATCCTCCGAAAAACACAACCACCTTTGCCACATGTACCGTGTTGGCACCCAGCCTACCCCGGTTCAGCTAAAATCCTTTATGAACTGGTGTCAGAGCACCAGATCGATTTTGGACAAAGCGCATAAAGCACCTGAAATGATTTTAAGTGTTACTACCTTATACATAAATCTAAATTCAAGCGATTGGCCGACGTCTCTGTGACACAAACAGAGATACGCTGCTACAGTGACTACTTCGGTTTTGCTGGGCGTGAAGATCAGTGGATTTGCTTTAACCCCCGACCCTTCTGCCCAGAGGCGGCCTCCCCCGCGGACCCCCGAGAGCTCCGGGGCGGGCGGGAAACGCCGCCTCGGCGCGGCCGGGCAAGCGCCCCCACGAACGGCGCGCTTAGACCAGCGCGAAACGCTCCCAGAACGGGCCTTCGGGACCCAGCCGGGAGGAGGCGGGGGAAGAAGGGGCCAGCGAGCCGGCGGCAGCCCCGGCGCGGGGCGGCGGGCTCGGCTGCCCAAGCGCTGGGGGAACAGAGAGCGGCGGCGGCCTCGGGGAGCCGGCGGCAGCCCGGGCTCGGCGGCCGGTCAGCGCTGAAGCCCCTTCCCTCCCCGCTCGCCTCAGCGGCCGCCTCCTCCCCGCTAGCAAGCTCAGCGGCACAAGGAGGGAGAGGGAGGGGGAAAGGAACACAAAATGGAGACTTACACTCCCTCTCCTAGCACGCATGCGCCGCGCCAGCGAAAGGGGGTGTGCCGCGGGGCGGGCGGGAGCGAGGGGAGGCGGGCTCGCCACCCGAGCGATGGCCGCCGGGCGGCCCGGGTGCCTGCCCCTGCCGCGGCCCGGGGAAGCTGGTGGGCGCCGGGCGTGTGGCGGCACGGTGCTCCCGCCCTGCTCCTCTCTTCTCTCCCGGCCGTTCAGCGGGGGAAGAAGGGTCGCTCCCCCATCGCGAGGAGAGCGGCGGCTTAGCTCCGGCGGCCGCCCCTCAGCTCGCCTCGGGTTACGGCTGGTGAGTTGAGGAGCACACCTGGGGCTCCGCTGTGGCGGTAAAAGCTGTGCCCGGGTTCAGCTGTGCCTGAAACGAGTTGGTAGGGTGAAGTGCCCCAGGTGGTGTGGATGCACCCCTTGATGCAGCATTACAAGTAGGTCACGCTGTCACAGGTAGGAAAGTAGCATCACGGTGTGGTGTCCCATGCTTGTGCTGTTGCCCAGGTGTCTCCTCTTGGCCCACGCTGGGGACAGAGTTGCAACACTACCATCAATTTTCATTTCCTCTCACATGGCTTTAATTTTTAGTTTCTGTGTAGTGACAGTGAGGCGTTATCCCGCCCCGCCTCGGTGCGGGCAGTGGTGGTGCCCCTGCTGAATTCCCTGGCGCAGACGCAGACGCTGGTGCTCCTCAGTTGGGTTTCGGAGCCGTACGAGGCCCTCTGCAGCAGCGGGTGCCTTCCAGAGCAGTGCGTCCAGCACTGTGATTAGCTTCTGCCATGAAGTATTTCTTCCTCCACCATTTTCCTAAAGGGAAAAAGCATGGTTAGTACCTTGCTTTAAAACAGTTGGACTGAGCTTTTTTTTTTTTTTTTTTTTTNTTTTTTTTTTTTTTTTAGTGAAGACAAGGTAGAAAGCCAGGTTTCGTGGGTCTTTGGTTTGTAGGAGAGTTCATTTTTAGTCTGGTATCTAAGAAAGCTCTCTTACGTAGCTGCTTTTATATATATCTATTGTGGAGGAATGAAGTTGCTGAACATTACTGTTATTCCAGTACTTCTGGCAATCAGATATGCTGGGCTCAAGCCCAAACCTTGAACTTTATTTTATATTCTAAAGGAAATAACAAATGCAAGACAGATTGGATGTATTTGCTGAAGCTAGTACCACTGACAATTAATGCAAGGCACTTTTCTTATTGCTGTACTAATGAACGCTGCCACAAATGGTGACCAATACAGCAAGTATCACAGCTTATCCTGTATGTTCATGTTGGACATTGTTGTCACCAACCCGTGAGTGTGATATCAAGTGTCATTATTACTTAATGCCGACAGAGAGCTGAGATTGCCTTTTGATGCCACTGCCGTGGATAATGCCTTGGTATCTGTACTTCCATACAGCAAAGTCCCCTGCCTAATCCCAAAAATCACTCCATGCTGAAGTGACAGCATTAATTCCCCCTGCTGTTACACATTTTGCCAGCCCTTTGTTATAGTGCATAGTGACAGCTCCCTTGTGCCGGTTGTCTGCAAAACTATCCCAGATATGTCCCTTTTACGGTGCATACATCTGTCTTCTAGGATTATGCAATTGATTATCAAGTACTGGCTGCTCTTCCTACATCCACTTGATCCTGAGAAACATACTAAGCACTCATTTTGTTTACAGAAGCGAATACAGCATGTACAATTCCCATATCTAGTACAAGTGAAATATTTTGCCATCACAGGGTCTCTTTTGTATATTTCTTAATGATTATCTTTGGCAGTTACACCCTGGGTGGCAGACAGATCTTCCCCTCAAATCACCAGGTCATTGCAAATGCTAATTTCTGTATAGAAAATTTTGACTCTCTAAAGATTGCTTTATACTTTCCTGAAGTCCTAGCATGAAGTCCTAGTGTTTTTAATGATATCACCATTGTGCGTTGATTTTACTACCTTGCACTGATTTGGTGGTTTTGTTCATGTCTTATTGATCTCACTGAACTGAGTTAATATGTAATAGTACAACAGGCAAATAGCAGTGACTCTGTTTTCCCAAATTGACTGGATTTGTTGTTACAGAACGTGAAGACAGTGAAGTCTGGCCCTTCACTTCAACAGCCTAATCTGCATCACCTTGCTGCCTTTAAGTTACTTGACTTTTCTGGTCATCCCACCCTGCAAGGATCTTACCTTTCCCTTTATGACACGCTTTACTGCCATTAATTGTTAAGGAGACTATATCACTAGTAAAAGCAAAGACCGTCAGACTTAACTTCTATATAGACAGTTTTGCCTCCATTTTCAGATGGAACTCCATTCAAATCAAGGGGTACTGTGTGAGATGATGTGCTCATCACACCCTGATGAAAATATGCTCATTTATCCTTTTGTATGTGTTGTCCCTTGTTTTCTACTCAGTGTTTTAAAATAGTATTCAAAAACATTCCTTCTCTGGAGGTCTGCAAACAATGATAAAAAATTTAAGAATGGTTGGTTGTGCCAGGCACACACTTGTGATAGTGTGTGTCGTGTTTAGCCCGAATCAACGACTAAGCACCATGCAGCCGCTCGCTCGCTCCCCCCTGGTGGGATGGGGGAGAGAATCAGAAGAGTAAAAGTGAGGAAACTCATGGGTTGAGATAAAGACAGTTTAAGAGGTAAAGAAAGAGCTGCTCACGCAAGCAAAGCAAAACAAGGAAATCATTCACTGCTTCCCATGGGCAGGCAGGTGTTCAGCCATCTCCAGGAAAGCAGGGCTCCATCACGCGTAACAGTTACTTGGGAAGACAAACACCATCACTCCCAATGTCTCCCACTTCCGTCTTCTTCCCCCAGCTTTATATACCGAGTATGACACCATATGGTGTGGAATATCCCTTGGGTCAGTTGGGGTCAGCTGTCCCGGCTGTGTCCCCTCCCAGCTTCCCGTGCACCCGGCACAGCATGGGGAGCTGAAAAAGTCCTTGACTAGTGTAAGCGCTACTGAGCAACAACCAAAACATCTCTGCATTATCACCACTGCTTCAGCACAAATCCAAAACAGCCCCATACTAGCTACTACAAAGAAAATTAACTCTATCCCAGCTGAAACCAGGACAGTATGAAAACAACCACTGTACTGAAGTGTATGCTGAAAAGAATTGAGACTTTGGTAAAGCAGCACATCAGAAAATCTGCTTAAATATGTCAGAAAGTTCTAAAACCAACAAGAGAAAAAAAACCCTGAATGTTATTCAACAGTGTTGAAAACAAACTGCAAATCCTAATCTCTTTGAATAGGTCTAGTCATAATTCTCCATTTCTAACATTGCAACGTCTGTCTGTAGCCAGCGATTATGTGTTACATAAATACTAGCAGCTGCTAAAATATGTAAAAAGCACATGAAGAGGTGGGCTACTGCTACAGCAGAAGCCTTTGCATACCAAAAAATAGATTTAATATTCTGCTATTAACAGAGAAAAACAAATGCAATACATAAGCAAAAGTTAAGTGTGTTTCTAGGTAATCTGCTTCTAACATTCAACTGAGGATGAAGTCTCCCCTTGAAGAAAAGCCGGGTAGAGGTCCCAGGAAAACATTCTTTTAGCTCACTACTGCTTATTTCTTCGATGGGAGAGTTCACTTTGTTCCTTTATATGAGCTGCTTTGTACTTATGCAGAAACGAAATTTTTCTTCCCTCTAATCCTTATGAGGAGCGTGAACCCTTAATATCTTGTCTTTGCCAATCTCACGGTTGCAGTAAATCAAGTAATTATAAAAGCTATTTTTCCTGCAAAGCTGTACATGAGAGTCTATCTGGCTCTGTGATGCATAGGAATTGCAGTTTATTTTTCAGTGAATTCTGTAGTTTCCACTATGAAACTATTTTTACCTTAAATTACAAGTCCTGGAGCTGTGATGTTACACAGTATGTATTTTCAAACAAACTTTCTTCTGTCTTTTGCCTTAATATTGGTTGTGTATCCAAGAAGTAGGAACAGAGTAGTTCTGAAGAAGTAAAAATGGTATTAGTAAATCAAAATCTTGCAGTTTTGTCATCCTTCATATAACAAGGTGATTCTTCTTATGGTCTGTTTCTGCTGGGTTCTGAGATTTAACTTGTGTATGTTTCGTCTTTCAATGTGAAATGACGTTATTCACAATCCCCAAACATCTGTGAGAAGAGGCCTTAGTGTATAACCGTCAGAAAAGCAACAAAGCATCATAGGACTTTTCTAAGAAGTTTTCATTGTTTTCACTTTTTTCAGTATTCAATCCTAAAGCTATCTTTTGATGGTTTTATTTAGATGGAATCCAAAGAATATACTGTGCTGGATTACCACTGGTTTAAGGAAGCTGGGTCTTAGGCATTTATACAGTTTCACTTTCATGGCTACTTCTTTATTACTGTAATGCAGGTTTGCTCTCACTAATATTTTCTTCAAGCCACAATGTATTATCCACTGGTCAACTCAACAACTACTTCTTTAAGACCAATTGGCTGTTTCTTCTAACTCACTATTAGTCATTTCTCTTTTCCTCAAAACCAGGAACAGTATTCATGTTTTTGGCAGAGTAACAATGATACTGCATCTAACCAAAACAGCCCCTTCTGTGAAGCCAGTCATTAATTCCTCTCTGGTAGCTTGTCATCACCAGATGTCTGCTGAGTTTACACCCTGTGCATTTCCCGTGACTACACCCACAAATGATTCTGTATTTTCAATAAGAGCACCACATCCTTTTATGAACTTTCCTCTTCACTACCTCAGCAGCTGCAGCTGCTGACCACAGAACTGCAGCTTCCCTTTACGTTGCGTGTTGTACCTCTCTCTTGACTGAAAGAGTCTACAAACAGCATAAGAGTATAATGTTACTTTAAGGGTAGAGTTTCATCACTTAAGATTTCGGGAAGTGGGTTTTGCACAGAAAGTAATAAGTATTCTACATCCAACACAGAAAAACATTTCCAGGTTTATATCAACAAGTAGAGTACAAAATGTTTTTGTTTCTCCTAAGAAGCACTGGCAATGAAGTCTAACCCTGCCAATAATAAAGCATATCTGAATGAGGACTCACAGTTATATCTAAGCAAGAGGAGAAGCGTAGGCACATTTCCCTCCAGAAATCTGCACTCACTGAACATGATCACCAGCAGTAGATGCAATTAGCTATGTCCAATTTACATTTTGAGCACAAGGGACAAGCTTTCACAGCATGCTTAATACAGCGAACACAACAAACTGGGTTTTGTGAACACAATGCACAGTTTCGCAGTTCAATGGGAAACTTTACAAAATATATGTTCAAGGTATAATTACAGCATGCCACAAATAAAATTTCAAAAGGATGATTGAAACACCACTCATATCTTGAAAAAGAAACTGGTTAATTGATGTAGGGTCATAAACATGTCATTGCATACAATACAATAAATAAAACATAAACACCAATTTTCAAATCAGCACAGCTTGATAACAAATTCAAATTTTAGGAACAGCGAAAAATAAAAAAACACAAAGTAAGACCCAAATTACAATCCCTCAGCTAACTAGTAAAGATGAAGGAAAAATTTTGGGAACTGCTGGTATTTTTCTAACTCATCAGGGGTCTTCTGTCTTTCATCTGTTCTTTCTTGCTATCTGTGGCTATTGAGGCTAGTAGGAAACCAGCCAATTTAGTCAGAAAACTTTGCAGCGTAGCAGGGAGTCTCATTTGTCATCACATGCAATAGCAGCTGTCTCCATCAAGAATGAAGTTAATCGGTACAGACTAAATAAATTAGGTAATTCTTTAGATGGTTAACAATATACTTTGAATGAGCAAAGACCAATCTTTGTCTCCTGATACCGGGAAACTTCTCTTTCAAATATGCCAATTTGGTGGTTTGAAACTAAGGAGCAATGAAGTTCCTTAATGTATTTTTCATACAAATATTTCTGGTAACTGAAGATGCTCAGTTTACACAAGGGACACAAAATGTTATAATTGTTGTAAGAGCTATATTCAGGCTCGGATTTTCTTCAACTTTCTTCAACTTTTTCCATTCTATGCTTAATTATTTCAAATTCTTGCCTGAATTTCTTAGCCAGGTAAAATTTGAGAATTGCAAGAAACAAAAAGTATAAAACCTTGGGAGCATGTTTCTTCATATAAAAACATGGAATATACTATGTTACATTAATATGCTGGACGTGTAGCCAATAAATCTGTAAAGATACTGAACTTCACGCAAATTTGCACCCTCCCCAACTTCTGCACTAAGTAAAGCAGCTTGTATGCCATTCAGGAAGACAGAATTTTCTTAAAGATTCATTTTATACAGCCTTGAGAACATGTAGGACCTTTCTAACCCCAGGTTTTGTCACTTTGCACAACGTCTCTAGTCTGAAAACACAGATTGATGATGTGGTTAAAATCACAAATGAAGGAAGAAACTGGCTGCATAAGCTTTATGCCTCTTCTCTTTACCCCCTCTATATGTTTGTTATGGAACTTCTATGTAGAGCGGGTAACCAAGCAGGAGAAAACTGACCTATCTGTAAAATATGAGAGTTGTCTATTTAGAACGCCGGCCTACAGCCATAAAAGATTTGTTTAGTTTTCTCACAGTTTATGTCATGTACTCTTTCCTCAAAAGATCTGCACTGGATGAATTTGATACAGTAAAAATATGTGATACGTGAAAAGAAGAGCTAACACATATCAGCCTTCAATTTTGAGAAGAATGCACATCTTGGAAGACTGACTGGTTCATAATTTCAAGAATGATGTAAAAATGGGGAAAAAGAAGGCTAGTACTGAGGCACTAGCTTAAGGGAAAGCCTATTGATTGTTTATATTATTAAGTGACCTTACTAATGGTATAACTCAGCCTATGTTGCAATCATAAGCTGCTGGGAAAGGACATACTGAGTGAGCTAAATCACAGGTATATGAATTGTATATATTGTGGGCATGATGGTTTCTCAGAATGCTGCTTGCCTGAGTGAACAGAGGGCCTATTCCAAAGATACCATGTGATGAATACCCTCCAAGACTGTTAGAGCGTGATGCATGGAATATCAGTGTAAAAGGCAGAAAAAGAAACAGGTTTGTACATAAAGACTTCAGTATTTACCTTACTCTCATGATGACAGTTCATTACCTCTTTCTGAAAACAACGAAAAAGATTTTCAGTTTGTTTCAGGTTTTATTTTAATTCTATCTGCAATGCTTGAAAAAAAGATGGTATATGGTGCCTGTTTAACTAAGGACCAACAAAAACATTAAGCAAGATCATTTTAATATAAAAAGAAGTAGATCTTTATCACAAAAAAGAAAGCAAGGAAGCTCTCGTACTACAGAAAACTCATTTAACCTTCAAAATCTGCTAGGCAATTTTGTGAGGAACCACAGCAACTAAAACACATATTACAGTAATTAAAGACAGAAGTAAAGGTCGGGCAGCGCATATGTTATCTTCAAAAGTTGTTAAACAATGGATGGGAATATTAATGCAAAGAATATTCATATTGTGAGGCTATCAAGGGCATACATCAAAGTGGAGTACCTTTTGCAAAATCAAGGGAAAATTACTTTTGTTTTGGCACACGGCATGACGTGGCATGTCAAACGAAATTAGAAAATGTTTTCAAAATGTACCAAGTAAATTACTTATAAAGTATTGTGCCTTACTAGGAAAGAAGGAACACAAGGCAGAAAAGTTGCAGGGTACTAACAGCACTTAAAGCAGCATAGGTAAGCATTGTTACAATCTTTGTTCTTTTGCGAGCTCTGTGTGAGGAATATGGCTTGTATGGATTTACAGAACTTAGATAAAATTTAAAATTTCCTATGTAAAGTGGTCTCATCTTAGTAAGCTTCAAATTATCTTTTGCTCCTGAAGATGCCATAAGTTGATTTAGACCTCTGGTTTACGTGGAAAAATGCTCTAAATTTATCTTGTAGGCATCTCACTGGAAGTAACAAAACTGATCACACGTTTGCTCAAATGTATTTTAAATTGGCTGATGGACTAATGTTGAAGAACTACTTATAGCTATGGGTTCACTTTCAGTGAGTAATTTTTATAAAATTTCCAGATGTCAGTGACACAATGTCCTTTAAGGACCATTTTTCTAAATCACATAAAACTGATTTAAATCAGTTATTGTTTTTAATCAGGTCCTGCTTCCCCAACTTAGAACTTGTCCTTTGAATCCATAAACTACCTGAAGTCATTTACCTTGAGAACAGTATGATAAAATATCAACGAACACATAACATCCTTTGACAATTCGTGGTGCTTGTGAAAAACGTTCAGTGGTGAGAACAGCTGTGCCAGCAGCTACTTAAATGCAGTTCTGATCTTACTTGAACAGACCACAGAAAGCCGGACAGTTTCCATACCCCTGATAACTTAAATGTTTCATGTTTTCCCCTCTGTGCTCCAATTTTAGGAGGTAAGGGGTATTCCAATATTTTTAGATTTCTTTTTCCTTTGGTGTCTCTAGTGATTTCTTTCTGCAAGGGAGTAAGGGGGTTTGAAAGTGACTGTAGGTTTCATAAACTGTGTATGCGCATACCTCTGTGAGCACCTATGCAACCAAGAAAAGAAAGATGCTAGAAAAAAGAGTAATGAGTTTTAAACAGTACTAAAATACTGTCTCGTAGTCATTTTTATTACAGCATATTCTGACCTTTAAAGTCTTAAGGAACTGATATTATTACTGTAATTTTGGGTAAATGGGAATCATCAAACTACCATTTCTCAAGATTGTTCTGAACAGTTGCAAGGACAGTTGCATCTCTGGGGCTGCTGGTGGGGACAAAGGAGCCCACAGAGTAGT
>VZTV01103660.1:0-19388 GCA_013400875.1 Anhinga rufa | reverse complement strand
ACAGAACTCCTCATGGGATCACGCTAGAGTCATTTGAGTTTTCCTTCTTTCAACACACTATTTATTCAGATAAACCCACTTAACCAAAACCAAGTCAAGGCTGTGAATACTAATAAAGTTTTGAGCATTTTGTTTTCAGAATTACAACATGCTAATATTTGAAAGTCAACAATTTGGAGCTAATGTTCCACAAATAATAATACATTGCTGTAGCACCTGGGATATGCTAGATGTTGTACAATCCCATGGCTACTGAAATCAGATAACAGTTTATCATAAATATTACAAAACCTTAAAAACTTCTTACATTAATTTGTTTTTATAGTCAAACAATTTGCACTAGAACCTCAGTATGTTTTATTGATTACGATACTCTAACCACTTTAGAGTAGATGGGATAATGACATTTGTGAAGGAGAACAGCAAGTGTTTTTCATGTTGTAAGCATGAAAGGTAATAACAGTTTCACAGTGAGAAGCTGATCAGACTTAAAGGGAACGTTAGGACACATTCCTATCACTGTCAATAGCTGTTATCTTTGTGGATTGAAGTTTTGTGATCACTGGTGAAAAGGCAGATAAGAGTTTAAGTCATTAGAAACTGTCCTGAGTGACTAAATGTAGAAGTTCAATGATTGTGTAAGAACACGCACTGAGGAACAGTTTTACCTAACTTTAGAGAACCTTAAGAACTATATTTCCCATTTCAAAAGCCATCTATTTTTAAAGCCATCACAATATTATTAAACAGATTTAAATCTGCAATTTTACATTAAAGCTTAACTTTAAACCCTGTACTTAGGAAGCATTTTAAATATTCGTATGAGAATGAGAAGTATTCGGAATTTGTCCTTTCTTTCTTAATCCCTTTCTAATACCTTTGAATTTTGCTAGTATATACAGTGGACAGAAAATTCCCATTACCTCTATGAAGATGGAAGAACATGCAAGATAGAGGAATGAAAGCAAAAGTTATATAATTAATTGCCAATATAAATCTAGAATATTCATAGTTTAAATTATATAATCAGACAACTTAATGATAGCTTCTCCACGCACCTCAAGTAGTACTTACTTAGTTATTTTCTCTTACCTGGCTTCAAAACTATTCCAACTATTTTTATTTTCTCTTACCTGGCTTCTAAACTATTCCAACTATATTTTTATCCTCATTTTCTTCCTTTGCATTTTCTTCCTTGTGCACAAATAGCAGCAGGCACAACAGCCTCCAGGGATTTCAATTATGGACTTCAGCTGCTAAAACCTACCATACATGCACCAATTTAACTATTTCTTATATGAAATCGCAATTAACCAGAGGTATCTGATTCCTCACCAGTTTAAGTATTCACTCATCACTACATACAAATTTAAAGGGTACAATTTTCGTAGCAAAGAGCAGCATAGCCTTCATAAAATTTCTCAGATATACCAACTAACAAGCCAACATCTTAACAAAGAAATCCAGGTAAGAGAAACAATTTTTTTCAATAGCTATGCATTTTTATATTCAAAATTATGACAAGGAGAAAAAATAGCCATTAATTTTATAAACATCATTTTAAGGCTACAGCAATTATGTTCGACATCCATCTACTCCCATTCTTCAGAATTCTTCCAGCCATCAACTCCTGATCACATGAATACACAGGAAAAAAAAGCACTGATGCACAAGTTTGGGTATATCTGTCCTTATCTGGGTATGTCTTGCTCCAAGCTTGCTAAATCTCTACCTTTTTTTCAGGCTTCCCAAGCTTATTGGGGAGAGAATGCAAAGAAATATCTGAGTCACAGGGAGCTGACAGGAAGGGAACATCCTACTCCTGTTTTCTTGGCTTGCAAAACGCCAAAAAAAAAAATCAAAGGCTCAATAGTAAAACTAAACTACTTACTGACTCCTCTGACTTGTGGAGTCAGCACGAAGGCTTTAAAACAAGGTTACTTGGGACTGATCATGGTTGTATTTTCAATTCTTATACATAGCTACAGCTCTCCAAGCATTACCAGATCAGCAGCAAAATCCTCCAATCACTGACAAAAATCTGCTCAGAGGAAAGATACCCCAAACAATCTTAATGCTATTTTAGTTATGACATACTTTGTACAGGTGTACAAAACGAAATGTTTCCTGAGAGTTTGTTAATAGCCCACTTACCTCACGAATGGCTAGTCTATCACTCAGCTCCTCAGCCTTATCAATGTCACCTTCAGCCACAGACTTCTCTATGCTAAGTTCAAGGCCAGACTAGAAAAAGAAAAGCAAATATCTTTAGGACAAATAAAGAAATAACACGCTTAAAGACAGCATCTGCTTTCTAAAAGTGTTTCTTTCATAGAATTATTTTAAGACACTGCATAAACCTGTAATTTCTATGTAACACAAATCACTTTGTCTATGTATTGTAATGGACAGTATAATTAAGAATTCACTGAAAGGCTGCCTGAGCACAAATCATTGCATTAGTTCCACCTTATGTGCAGGATAATACTGTAGGTTAAAAAAATTACACGGACTAGTTTATGCCTGTCACAATAAAATTTCATCTGAAGATCTGGGTTATCTCTTCCATCCCTGGAGCCTTCTAAACAAAATGTGAAATATATGTGTCAGGTAACATGAAGAATGGCAATTACCACTGTATCGTTAGAGTTCTAAGATGTTATCTTTATCCAAAAAACTGAGTTCTGGCATGGTACCACTCCACTGTGCTAATAAATTAAAAATTCTAGTAGTCGTATGGAAAACAATGAAAAAGCTGCAGAAATTAAGCTCTGAAAATAAGAAATAACATTTATGATCAATGTAACATCACTTGTTTAATAACAACATTCATAGATAATGTAACAATAGAAAGTAAATTTTTCCTGGAAATTATAGTTAGAAACTTCTGAAGGAATACAGAAGGGTAGCACAGCAGTAGGCACTGATTTCAAAGTTCCACACAAAACTGTCTCATAACAAAAGTCAATTTACAGCCTCACTGGTTTTAAATATTAGTGATGCTAAAGAAACCACATTTGACAGTTTCATAACATATACTTTCAAAAGATAAAAACAAAAAAGCAAACAGAATTCTTGAGAAACAGTCATCTACAAATACTGCATTTGACTTATTCAGATGGAAGTTAAAAAAACACCTAAAGAGAAGTGCACAACTGGAAGTTGCAGCGATAGCCAGTTCTGCTGGATGTCTTTTCCAAAATAAGACATACGTTCCACTAGTGATAAAAATCTCTGAACTTATGTGGAGAACACTTCAGGCCTCATTCCAGATCTATCCTGAGCAGTTTAATTACAACTAAATACCCACCAAGAGTAAGAACTGAGACAGAAGCGAAAGGTATCTCATGACTTGCATGCAGAAACTTACTTTAGACAAATGAAAAATAAAAAGTTTATCATAAAGGAGGCTAACTGAACATTTGATGTCATAGAACTTATACAGGCCTTTACTAGAAAAACTACAGGACAAACAGTGCTACAAGGACTTCAAATATAATGAGTTTCTTAACTTGACCATCATGTTGTACCAGTTATTTCAAGTATGACTAGTTACACAATAATATTTATGAACAGAATGTGTAGTAGATCCAGTAAAACTCTATGGTAGGTTTGGCCCTCTAATTCCTATGGCCACTGGTGTCAGCTAAAGGATTTACTTGACACATTTTAAAGTTAAAACATGACTTAAAAAAAAGAAAAAGAGGTCAAACAATGCATATGAAGCTTTCTGCCTCTCATGATAATAGAAAACAAAACTAGACAGGAAACAAGCATGGATACTGCTTAAAAAAAAGCACAGCAACCTTTCAACCCAAGTACAATTAATTTGATATGTAAAAATAAATTAAAAATGTGCACAAAATTATCCTTCTTCAGAGTGACTTGATCATTTATTCACTTCAAATAGTCTCAGTTTCATTCCTATCTCTGAGTTCTTTTACTGCCAAGATGACATTGCTTTTGTATCAACAGTCACCTTTTGTGGAGCCCTGCTATCCACAGGTGATTCAAATCTATCATTGATTCCAAAGTATTGTGTAAGTTCTTTCCATTTGTCTTCATTTGCCAACTGTTGACTACTAAAAACAACAACAACAACGTCATTAATATAACCAGTTCTCTTTCCACAACTTATAATATTCTTTTCAATGCTAAAAGAAATTCTTTCATTTGGCAGACATGCTCTTTTCACCCATTCAGTTTTTCATGGAAGTGAAATTAATTATTCCTTCCCCTCTGCAAGTATAATTCCACAATTTTGAAAGCAAGCTTATAGAATCATTTAAGTTGGAAAGACCTTTCACAGAGCCCAACCATTAATGTAACACTGCCAAGGAGGAAAAAGAAGTGGAGGCGGCACCGGCTGTACAGGAGCTTGTATGCAATTAGATGCAAACCATCATTAGGAATAACATTAAGTCAATTTTAAGTTACATTAAATAACACATTTGTGCCGATTTTTTAAATTGGGCAATAAACTCTATCAAACAACCACTGGTATCAAGTTCAGCCTGCCCAACAGAGGCACTGAACAACTTCAGCAGATATTTTACATGATGTTCAAAGCTAGGCTCTGGCCATGCATGTGGTCAAGCTTCTTACAAGTTTTGCCTGATATTAAAAACAGACCTCAGATAATCACATTGAGCTGGTTATACCTCTTAGCCACTTCATCGTTCTTTTTCTGTTTTTCTAGGGGGAAAATAAAATAAAATCCAACATTACACAGTAATACCCTACAGCATCCAATGTAGTTAACAGAACTCTAATTGGTCACATTTCCCTTGAAAGATTAACACACTAGGATTTTTACTCAATGATCATGTGGATTTAAACCACTCAGCTCTAAGACTTTTCATATGAAGAACCTCCTACAATATCTGTGAAGTTTTAACCAGATACACGAAATATGTTTTACAGTATTACTGAAATACTGATTTATAATGACTAAGTGTATTAATGGAGAGAATTCTACTTCCTTTTTAAAAAGGGGACAAATGTATTACTTGAACTTTAAGCAGCAATTTAAAACCCAGTCCTACACATGATGTGTACAACTGGAAAAATTCTAGATAATAGCTAGAATACATCCACTCAGGCATTCAATTCTTGGTAAAAAAACCCAAACAAACAAAACACAAAACCAAAACCACCAAACAAACCAAAACCCCCCCAAAAACCAGTAAATCCCTCTTCCAGTGTATTTCATACTAATTGCATTTTGAGAAAAATAAATCCTGTAATTACATAAAACACCTTTTCTGCAGCGCTTTCTTTTTCGACTTTTGTTTCCCTGATTTGCTTGGGCTTTCATTTCACGGTTTTTCTTCTGAAGCTCCAGAAATTTCTATAAGATTAAGAAAAGACAAATCAGTGTTTTAAATTTTTTTCCCCATTTTTAAAAAAAAAACAAAACATAATGTGCTGAGAAACGTCATCCTGGTATCTTATTTATCTGCAGTACCTCATTACATCTATTACATTACAATTTATGCATTGAGAACATCCAACTCTGATGGTGTTAAACTGGAATTGGCTCTAATCTTTCATCACCTCTCTCTGACTTTCTGCCCTCCCTAAATCCCAAGACTATTCAAAGCCAGCAGTCTTCTCCTGAGACATGACACCAAATACACGTACGCTGGTTTTGCACTCCTGAGCTATTCAACATATTGTTGCTGCCTAACTGGTAGCTTGTAATCCAAGTGTTACTGACAGCACAGCCCTTGCACAGCAGGCCACCAGCATAGATCAATGGGTAGAGGAGAGTAACTAGTTTTTGCAATTCTTAGACTCAAAAGCCTAAAACACAGATTGCTTTGTTTATTGTTTCAGTCTTTATGTGCAACAGGAAAACCAAGATGTTATAAGCAACCATGAATCTGAATGCCTGCAACTAGCCCCTACAGAAAGGGGAAGGGTACCCCTCTCCTCCGCAGGCACACATCACCAGTACAGCAGCTGGTACACTGAGCTGTAAATCCTTACTAATACAGAAAGCAGTTACAAAGAAGCTCAGAGCCCATACGCTACCAGAAACAGAAGTCTTTATACAACTGTGCAGTTACCCAAACATCGCCCTGCTCTGCTTTCAATCACCACTGCACTAGAGGAAAAAAAAAAGTTACATTCATTTCCTATCTAAATTTCTGTCCACCCTGCTTGAAACAATCTAAGGTATATTACAATGACAGCACTTTGTTCATATTTTATTTCATTTCAGATTTATATATTGAATATTCAACACTGAGTTATTTTAACTTAAAAATTAGCCATTTGACTTTAAGCATACTGCATTTATGTTCCAGACATTTGGAGACTTGAAACGATACCCACATTCCACATATTTAAAGAAACCCCAGAAGGGCACGTTTGAGATTTGTCTTCTCCATCTGTCACTGATAGCAAAATGGGTTCACTGACAGCACTGCTTTCAGGTGCATTCTCCTGGAATTCGGAAAGCTGAACTCTTTCAGCATCTTCTTTTGCATCTTCCTTTGAAAAGGATCCATGCGACTCGTCTCCCTCATCAGAACTTAAGTCAACATCGCTTTCATTCAGCCCTGGAGGTAACAGTCCGCTCCACATCTTCCAGCTTAAACAAGTCCAAGCCGCTTCAAGTCACTGCAAAGACACCAGAGTTACATCAGCTTACTCATTCTGAGATAAAAACAGTTAGTGTGCAGAAGAGAGACGCAGAAGTAGCAAAACACACAATCAAAAATATTTTAATTTCTCTTGAGAAAAGTAACTACCATTAGATGTTTTAGACAAGCACGTTATAAAGCTTCTAATACTTACTATTTCAGAGAGAAGCAGAGGATTTAAATACACGGGTTGAAGCTATTAGTTCTCTTTTTTTCTTCCTTATTCTCTCAAGTCTGTCACTTGGCACTTATTTATAGCCGCTTTCGGTTCCAGCGCGGTATTGCGGCGAACGCCTCCCCCCGCGGGCAGCGGGCCCGGCCCCCCCAGCCCGGCGCTCCCCGGGACAGCGCAAAGGCGGCCGCCNGGGGCGCCCCGAGAGGAGCCCCCGCCTCCCCGGCCACAACCCCGGCGCCGAGACTGCCCCGACCGTGTTTACCTGGCCGCCATCTTAGCACCGCCGGAACACCCCGCCCGCCGATTGGACTCTGCCCCGCAGCCAATCAACGGGCGCTTTGCTGCCTTGGGCCCGGCCTCTCTCGTCCCCATGACAACGAGGCGGTGAGGCCTGTGCCGGGGCGGAGGGGCGAGGGAGCTGGCCCCAGGCCCAGGCTCAGGCTCAGGCTCAGGCCCAGGCGCAGGCTCAGGCCCAGGTTCAGGCTCAGGCTCAGGCCCAGGCGCAGGCTCAGGCCCAGGTTCAGGCTCAGGCTCAGGCCCAGGCGCAGGCTCAGGCCCAGGTTCAGGCTCAGGCTCAGGCCCAGGCGCAGGCTCAGGCCCAGGTTCAGGCTCAGGCTCAGGCCCAAGCCCAGGCCCAGGCCCTGGCTCCGGCCCCCGGGGGAGAGCCGCCGCCTGCCCGGGTGGGGGTCTCTCCCCCGGGGGCTGTGGGACATGGACCCCCTCCTCGCAGTGAGGCTGCTCTGGGGCAACAGAGCAACTTCCTCACAGCTGGGAGGGCTCCAGAAGGGTCTGAAGGCCCAGCGTGTTCGAGTGAGGTGGCTTTGTCAGACCTAACAGTGCTGCTCAAGAAGGAGGACAGGTGGCGAGTTTTACAGCAACCCTAGTTGCCGTAAAGAAGCATGGAGGTCTATTCCAAAAATAAACCTTGTAACTTACACGATGCTTGAGCATTTATGCTGGGACACAATGACTAGGGTCAGCAACCTTACTCTTCAAGGGTAGAAAAATCCTTTTAAAGTTCCCACTAGTGTCTTGGATTAAAGTGGTAAAGAGAAAACCTCAAAAATGCTAGTCCTAGTTCTTGCGAGGTTGTTCACTGTTGATTGTCTTCCAGCATCAGAGCTCGCTTTTTCCTTAAACTGCTCCAAGAATGTGGAAAAGCTCTTAGAAACTCATCAGGAATCCAGAGCCAAACAGCACTGTGCTTCAAAGGTGAACAGTAAGTCTATGCAGAGCATTCAGTAAAGGACTTGCTTATTTGGAAGATTCTCCAACACCTTTTTGTCCCTCCAGCCTTCATAGGTGAGACAGACGAAACAAAGTATTTAGGAGTGGCCTGAATATGATTCAGCAATAACATCTTGCATGTAAAGAGCAACAGGAAGGGAGGCACGGAGAAACTACAAGAAAAAGACGAAGGGATAAGGCTGACATCACTGTCATTGAAATGTGTCTGAGAGGTGGGAAGTTTCGCGATTGAAATAATTTGTAAGAAGATGCATATCTGAGTGATGATTTGACAGGTTGAAAACTGAATCTCAGTATTAAGACTTTCAAGAAAGGAATTGCTGACACCAAATTAGGACACAACCCAGTTGTGGACAAACAGTTCAGCTGTGAGCGGAAAGAGAAAGGGGCAAGAGTTTGTTATAAAGTTGGATAACAGGGAGTATGGCTTTGAGTAGGCATTTCTTGCTGGATCACAGCTTCTGGGAATAGCTGTGCATGGAAAGAAAATATAAACACCTTTCTCATGGACATAAACCAGATCTTCAGATTCATTTCCTTTTTATGCCATAATTTTACATCCTCAGATTCATTTCTGAAATCAATTAATTCCGTCAGTAATCACTTTTTCATGAACTACATGTAAATTTCACACTCAGCTTGCTAACTAGATTTTCCTCTCATCTGGGAAATCGATTTTTAAGAGATTTATTTTATTTACATTTAATAATTGATTGTATTTGGTATACAGATAAGTGGTAATTGATAAATGTATTGATACTGGATATTCATTGCCATTTGTTCTAGGGAGATGTTAGACCATTAGGCTGCAGGATATTTTCTTAATGTAAGCTAATTTGAGAACACTCCAAAAATTTAAAGATGTGCGACATCTTTGTGACCTGTAAATTTATATGTTTGGTAGGGATGCATGTCCAGAAAGCAAGTTTAATTTCATGACACAGTTTGTATCCAAACATTGTGCTCCTTATTTTAGTATCCACAAGCCAATTTGTGACACAGATTGGCGCTGGTAGTGCACACAAATGAAGTACTCAAATGTTCACCAGCACTTCATTTCATAATTACAAATTCATTGTATTTGTAATTTAAAAAGCCAAAATTCAGGATAATCTCCAGTTCTCCTGCAAAAAAATCTGAATTATCACAGGTTCTTCCATGAGAAAAAAGGTGGAAAGAGCTCCTCCCCGGCTTTCAGCAATCCAGAAGCATTTGTATTCAAAAGGTCAACGATTGCTGAAGCTACAAAAGAGATTGTTGGCTACTTAACAGACCTTGCAACTTACTGCTTTTTGTTGAAACAATGTGTAGAGTCTTTTTTTTCTGGGGAAGAGAGAAGAAGGCAGTACACCCTTGTGCCCAACTCTGATGTCCCTACATGAAATTTGTGAGGGTTGCTATTGTGTCCAAGACTTGATTCAGTGTCAAATTCTTCTCATGCCAATTTTCTATTCCTCATCTAGCAAATATTCAAATAATCTGATTTATTTCTTTTTGGTCAACTGATCTAACTTCCTTTCTCACTTGAATTCCTGTCCTGGAGACCTGCCAAACAATGACTCCTATGAATAAAACGAGTCATGCCTCTGAGATTCCCATGGAACATAAAACTAGTACAACTCATTAATTACAGGTTAGATATTTGTTAATGCTATTATTAAAAAGTACTTGAACTTCAGAAGGAAGGCCTATTGCAATTAGACGTAACACCAAGTTTAATTTGAATCTTTCAGGATCTCTATGAATTTTCAGGTTCCAGGTGATTTTCTCTATATCTCTGTTCCCTGCCTTTGCCCTCTGCCATTGGATATTTACAGATACTACTTTGAGTCCCAGTCGCTATAGTTTACTTTGTCAGATGTATTGCCTTGTGGCAACAAGTATATGAGGTTCCTGCAACGGGAATCTCTGTAGAGCAAAGCACACAGTCTGCTCAGGAATTGAAAACAGCAGCTCTGGGGGTTGGTCTTTGTATTGTTACTGTTGAGTGACCGAGTATTAGTGTATAGCACTATGGTACTTCTAGTTCATGCTGTCCTGAGGTAGTCTTAAGCAAGTTTGCTTGAGAAAAGGGTAACCAATGTGTGCTACTCTTGCTGCTGGTACTCTTTAGGATGGACTCTTCATTCCACCTCCACATTTGGCAGTGTGCACTCTAGCAGGCCTGAACAGAGCATTTTTCCACACCTTTGCTTGTTTTCATGTAGCAGCACTGAAACAGGGTGTGCTGCTAGTTTCTGGGTAAAACATATTGATTTTGATCTACAAAGCTCAGCATTGCTTGGGTTCTTTTTGAAATGCTCTTAATGAGTAACTGTAACAGAAGTGGTCAAGTTTGTCAGGTATCAGAAAAGCTAATGGCTGTGTACATGCCTGGTCACCACAGCAGGTTCTTACGATGGAATTATCTTCTTCAGACCAGCTAGAGGTTAGGTTGTTGATCTTCAGGACATGGTGGAGGCCTGAACTGTTTCCTCAGGTATATGCTTGAAGTTGTGTTTAGCTAATCATAAATAATCATGTATAAAATATACACAGTTTCCTAGTATAGAAATGGAATCTGCTACAACATAAATTATGCATTATAGGCTGTTTCTTGATTTTTAGCAGTAAATGAGGACATCAGAAACTTTTCCTTAAGCATGGAAATATGCTACTTTTTATCCTTTTGCAGCAGTGTTTTGGAAATATGTCGAAATGATCAAGAACTGAATTTTTGTTTAAACATAATAGGAAGGCCTTATTGTATTAGCAGATTACAGTCATTGTGTTAGTATACTATCTCCCTTGTATTCATTTTTGCTAACATAATGAGAAATTTTTCTAGCATGATTATATTTTAATACAATAAAATAGTGTTGGAAAGGAAAATTAATATGATTTTAAAGAGAGATGTAAAGACAATAAAATAGCCTCTGTTTTTTTCATAAACTTTTAATTTGTTGCTAACTTAAAAAATACTTTTTATTAATCCTTTAAAATAATTATATTCAAATGAGCATTTAAAGTCAGTTAAAAGGATTACAGCGGGGGTTTTTTTCCACGTACTGTGCCATATAAGAACCAAATTAATTCTTGCTAAACAAACATTCCAAGAACCATCATAGAGACAATTAATGGAAATCTCCAAAGAACATTATCTAAGACCGTACATTAAAGTATATTAGTAAATATTCTATAGTATATATTGCAATTAGTAATGATGTTTTGTAATTTGAGCTCTCTTTACCTCACTTAAAGTAAGACTTTAATCCAGGCAGGCCCTTGGCTGAGTCCTGATTGAAAACCCGTTAAAGTCAGTGGAAAGATTTCCACTGGCTTCATTTAGGTTTGGATTAGGCCAAGAGCGTGCAGCAGAGAGCACAGAGCTGTTACACTGCAACACAAGTTGGCTGCATGTGCATACAGTTGGTTTACGTACCAGATGTTGTCTTCTGTCAGTTGATCTAAGCCTCAAGTCCCCTTGTGTTCTCATTCCCAGGTTCTCAAGGACACTAAGCAGAAAAATGGAAAAGGATGTAACAAAGAATAACATTTTGAAATAAAATGGGCTTGAGTGTAATCCCCTGTGTACAGTTCAGAAGCTTTGCTATGTGCTCCCTTCTTAGTCCTTATACTGCTACTAGCCAAGAAGAGCTCCACGGTCACACTGCAGGGCTCTTTGTTGTGCAGCATCACAGCAGGTCTGCTCAGATGCTTCTAAATTTGCTTGTTTGAGAGCACTATGTAACTGAACAATGTAGGATCAAGCCTGGAGCTTTTACTGAGAAGATTGTCATACCGTAATTTACTACATCCTTGTTCCTCTGAGGTTCGCATTTTGATGAAAATTTTGTCCATAGATACAGAAAGAAATGTTTGTGGTTTTAAGCATCAGCAGCACGTGAGCAAGTTCCTTTGTCTACTTTTTAAAAAAAGGCATCTCTAAAGTGTTATCACACAGTTAGTATTCAGGGAGGATGTAAGACCTTTTGTTCAAAATTCCTTCTTGAAACTTGGAAGATCTTGGAAGATCAGTTATCATTCTTACCACAGGCTTCCTGTGAGGCATGAGCAAGATGTTCTCAACTTCAGTACCTCACAGGTAGAAAGAGTTTTCATCATCCTTGTCTGTTGCAAGCGTAAACTGCATGTTTTGATCCCATTTGAACTGTTCAGGGCATTGACAGACACTGGCAGTAGGCTGTATTGGAAAGCTAAAAATGTCAGGCCAGCTTTCAAAGCTTGTAACAGATGTTACCTTCCCCTCTGTTACGGATATCTGGTCAAATTATTAAACCACCACAGCTTTCAGTCCTGTATTTTGTGTGGATTAATTCTGATTATGACCATTGATTAGATGGCAGTTTAGGAACCGATTCAAAAGCAGATCAGATTTTGCTTTAAGAGTGGCGATACTGTGGGTGTGGATAGGGAAGAGGGAATGAGCACAAGGAGGTAGAGAAGTTTTAGCCAATTAATTTTAAATTGCCACTGAAGGTCTGTGACAGATTTTAGACATTATGTCAAGCCAAGGAACAAAGAACAATTAGACTAATTAATCTTGCGGGGTAGATCTTAAAAAAAAAAGTGTAAGCACTTAAAGGTGCAGATGATCTGGGTTCTTAGAAAAAGTTTTCGCAGAAAGCAAATCGAAAACTGAGCTGTTGTAGATGTACAACAGCTTAACCCAACTTGTTTGGATATAGCAACAGTAGGGCAACAAGGGTATGAAGTTCACTTCTCGCTAAGTGCCGTGGCATTTATTCAGCTACTTGGGACCTGATGGCTGTTGTGCTTGCTGACCTGACCTCTGTGTTGCTACCACAACGTTTGTTACTTTGATTATAGGATTTTTTTAATGGGACCTGCAGCCATATAATTCACTGCAATGTAGACATCACCCCTATCTGAGGGTCCTCACCTAGTAAAGGACAAATTTCAGCAATCCAAATACATCAATCCCAGTTTTGTTGTAATGAACACAACGTCCATATACTGGATTGGGATCTTGCATACATTTCCTCTGCTCTGGCAATAGAAGAGAAACACCCTTCTGCCATATCACTTAATGAAATATCTGACCGTTTTTACACAAGAAGAGTCAGAAAGCAGTTTTCTTAACCTCTCAGAGAGTTTTTCTTTGTGTATTAATTGGCATTATTTAGAAGCGCAATAGTGAGCCTTACAGCCTGGAGTTCCTTCCTGTGGCACTCAGATATGGAGCCAGGGCAGGGCACTTAACCTCTTCTTGGTTTAGTCTGTGAAACAAACAACACTATTTTAAGTACTTTTCAAGGATATTAGATAAAATTAATTAGTTTAGTGTTTGTACTTTAATAAAAGTCTATGTAATTGGAAAGTCTTATAAGAATCTCAATCTTTTTAGTTTTATTTTGTGTTGATTTAACTTTGAAGGGCTAGTTTTGATCTTCCGTACCGTATTTGAAATGTGCTATTGTTTCATTTATATAAATAACAGCTGATTTTTCAAGCTACTGTAATGAACCTATTTAGTCTCTAGTTATACCAATGCCCTCTACTGGTTTGAAACACAATTGCTCAGCAGAGGGTATTGCTGTTCTCTTTACTGAGGAAACTATAATATTTAAATTATTTTCCTTTGAGAGTGGTAGAATTTTGGTTGAGTACCCAGGCTCTCTGTGAAGTGCAAGTCGCTACACCATGGGCAAGCTGACATCTGGGTGGCTGTTGTGGTGCTACACACGTAATACTGTGCCAGCTTTTTCGTTGCCTTCTGCTTGTTTTTGTTTCACTGGATTTGCTATTCCTGCCATGAATGACAGGCTCATAGGTAGCTGTCTTGAGAGGGAAGAAGACACTTACCTGAGCCTCGTTCAGTACAAAGCTGCTCTGTAGATGTCCTGTCAACACAATGGCCACCTCTCTGCGGAGCCTCTTCACTCTTCAGCCTGGTCCTGGGCCTACCTTAGAAGGTGAGGGGCAGTTGTGTTGACAGGCTGTGGTATAAATAACCCTTGAGGCACAGGAGCCACAGAGGTAATTAAGTGCCTTGAGGAAAAAGTCTTAACTATCAAGGGATGGATCCACTCCCCCCTGCCACAAACCAGAGGTCACGTGGCTGAGGAATGTGTATCCAAAGATAATGCTACCTTCAGAGAACTCTACTTACAGGTAAGTAACTCTTCTTTAAAGGAGGTATCTTTGTGTGGCAGACTGTTTATGGGAGCAATTTGAATTGAACTTTAAATGAAAAAGGCATATCTCTGTAAGTGGTAATAATTTTAGTCATCTCGCTGTGGCTAGGGGTTGTGGAATTCATTAGCACAGATTAACATATAAAGTGGGTGAGATATCTAATAGCAAACGTAGAGGTTTAGGGACCTTAATTCATCACTGAATGAACAGCGTGTACAGTATTAGGGACTATGAAATTTTTAATTTACACAAAGTGTCCAAGAATATAGGGAATAAATTTAAACCCAAAACAGATAATGGAGCTGTGCCCTGCCTAGCTGGCAAGTTGAATTGTTTTTACACTGAGTGAAGAAAGCTAATTATCCCAAGCACAAGGAGACTGCTAAAAATAATAAGATTATAAAGAATAATTTGCTGATATAATTACAACAAAATTGGGTACACACAATCGTCAGATACATGTATTGCTTGACCTGGGCGAGAAAGTGAAATAAATCCTTCCTCTATAGCCTTCGTAAATTTGTTTTTATCATCTCCAAGTGGTGTTTGCACAGGCAGCACAATTTGCATGTGTAATGTGGCTGTACAAATTGACAACAAGTAAATTATTCAAGGAAATAGGCTGGTCGTGGGTCTGAACTATCTCGCAAAGCCTATTCATTTTGAAGAATCACTGAGACGTGAAGCTCATACATCAACCATTTTCTGACAATCCTCAGACTTATTGTCTCCTAAAATGTCATTATGGCTATTATTTATGAAGCTAATTCATTTATTAATATATATTTAACTCTGACTTGTCATGCACCTTAGCAGGCATTCTGTGCACTGCATATTTTTGAATAGATGAAAGAGTTTTGCATGCTTTAATGATTACTGTAAGCTGCTATAGATTTATAGAATGCAGCTTTATTATCTACTTGCATTAATACCTTTTTGTCTCTTTTTTTCCCTTAAGGCCATCAAATATAAATGGCAAATGACATATCCAAAAGATTGTATAAAAAGAGATTTTCTCAGTTTGTTGAATTTTGGAACAAAATGAGGTAACTAATTCATTTTTAAAGTATATAACAATTATGTTGGATTTTTGTGTATTTTGCTAAAATATAGGGTGAAATGTATAAATTTATATGTTTATTACGCTTTTCTCTTTGAGGACAAGTGGCCATGTTTTGATTATACCAACAGGGGGAGTACAGTTCAGAGGGGGGAAAATGGAGCAGATGGAAAATAGATCTATGCTGCTACAGTATACATAGAATATAGATAATTTCCCTCATATAGAACAGTCCTTAGGAAATGAACAGCACAGAGAGTATGGATAATGAGGCTGCCTATGGTTCATGGATTTTTTTCATCTTGATTCACTTATCTTTAGGGCATTTTAAAAGACATAGGGTTTGCAGTAACCCTTCTCTGACATCTGCAGAGTGTTAGGAAATTAAAAATTGCAATCTACTATGAGAAACATATTTGGGGTAGTTCTAAATTTTATTACACATGCAGAATTCAGATTAAACTTGTAATTATAATAACAAATTGGCTAATTTAAATGCATAGTTATTATGACTATACGGTCAATTTGACTGTGTGCAAGGGCCCGTGATCACAATTTAAGGCTACTGGCCAGTAGCCTAAGAACTGGTTTGGATGATATGAGCTCCAGCTTGTGATATTGATACCACCCACAGGTTTGACAGGTCATTTGGTCTTTCTTCCTCAGTGTTCCCATCTGTAGGGTGGGGATAAAAAGTTTGACTTGTCTCCTGGTGACACAAAGGAATAACCCACTGGGGTAAAGGAACTCTGGTCAGAGTTGTTCTTTATTATTAAAATTAGGAATTGTCTTATTTTTCACCTACTCCCAGGATGTGCAAGGTAGTAAAAGCCACGTGCTCCTGTTATACCGTGGAATGGACAGTCTATGAATAAGAAGGTATTTCATACTGTATCTTTACCCTAAAATCTTGCAGAGCTATGGTCTTCATGGTCAAAGCTATTTCACTTTAAGCAGAAGAACGCAAGAAAGTCTTCAATGTTCAGAAGTCTTTGCAAAACAAGGAATTGCTAACTCCTTAGGCAGCAGGTCTTTTGTACTTAATGGTAAATACTATAGATAGTCATATTGGAAAATTCACGTATTATTTTGAATTCTTCAACTTTTTTAGAATGCTAATAAGAACACAAAAAGATACATACGAGCAAACTCAAGTGACAGAAATAAAGACACTGTGGGAAACCAACTCAGTCCAGACAAGAGCAAAGAAACTAGATATGTGGTTCTGAGTATGTGTGGTGAATAACTAAGGCTTTTTCATGTCTGAAAGTCAGTAAGAATAATAACATTCTGTGCTTCGGAGATAGAAGCTTATGTTTTCAAAAGTGTGCTGTCACTTTTGGTACTTGCAATTTCAGGTGCCTGCCTTGAAACATCTTAGAAGGTAAACCCAGACTTCCTGAATATTATTTTTTTTTAACTGAGCCTAGTAGAGTGATGTAAATTTGCTCTGTGGTAACTCAGAATGTTTTAAAATTGACGAAATACATTACTGAACTTGTGCAGTTTAAATTTAAATGTCTTTTGCCACTTGAAAAACTTTATGGTATAAATATTGGATGGTCTTTTGTATTTCCAAAGAAAAATAGTGTTTGTGGTCAGACTTTCAGCGATTCAGTAATCAGTGCATTCATAATTTTTTAACTTGCTAGCCAGTTTCAACTAAGAGAGGTAGATACACAAACTCCCTGCAGGTTTGTTGAGTATAGCCAGTTAAAGATAGAAGCTGAAATCAATGCTACCACTGAATTAATGTCGAGGGCTGATTTCTAGCATATTTTGTGTTAGTTTACAATTAATAAGAGTATTTAGGTAATCTCAAAATGACATGTTAAAGAAGAAGATTCGAGTGCTTCCTTGTTATATCTGAACGTGTTTAGAGACTTCCCAGCTACAGTTCTCACAAAGAAAACAGAATTTGAAGAAGAGATTGGCTGAATTGTTTAAAAAGAGCATTTATTTTCCTCATCCAACAAGAGATTACAGACTTCTGCAAAGATCCTGTATGGCACATTAAACTCTAGTTCATGCCATTACTGTGTACACTAGTGGAGGTGCTTTTTTCTTTTCCAGAGATCAAAATCACACCTACTACATAAGATATTAATTCATCTTTATTCAGTAACCTGTAAAATTCAGAATGTGGAGAGGGTGCAAATCTGCTTGATAGTTCCAGACAAAATTTTTCAGCTGTGATTTTCTGAGTGGCTCAGCTGTACAGCCACAGAATGATGTGTGAGGAAAGTGCCCCATCAGACTGCCTGTGCAGCTCTTGCTGCTGCTCCTGATGACACTAATCCATATTCCACTTCTAAGTTGGCTGCTTCTCAGGGAAACGCCGCTGCTTCAACATCTTTTACTGCTGATCCTGCTTTACATTTTTGGAACAACCCAGGAATTCTTACATCCTCCTTTATAACCACAGAAAGAAAACACAATTTATTGTTTCATAAAACAAAATTAGTGAACCATAAAATCATTAGGTATTCTAGCTGTAATGCCTTGTGTTGTGTTTAACAGCATTAGTATATCCTGTGATAGTCTTTGTTGGGCTACCATGGTATCAGGCCGTATGGATAGCCTAAGTGACCAGCTTGAGATTCTTCCGATGTGTTAGGTAGCTACAATAGTCGGCTCATTTTACTGTAGAGAGTATGTCAGGAAGATGCCAGGTGATACCCAGAGGACTGTCTGTAGCTAGCTGTCTGAAAATCCCTTGAAAGCTAAAATCAGAAAGGACATAGTATGAGCCGCTTCTAGATGCTATAGTTGCTGTAACCAGCCTACCTATTTCTACCCCAAAATTGCTTTCCTTTTAACTATACAAAATGTATATTTTGGAGAAGAAGGTTTGAACTCTCTTATAAAAAAAAACAACAACAAAACAAAAACTAAACCAAACCAAAACCCGGGCTTATTCATTGTATAGCACCCTTCATTCTGATGCAGTCACCCAATCAAGCATTATCATCCATTATGCAGCTAAAGGATGCTAACCGTTAAGATGCCATGGGAATGCAATAATAAGAGCTGGGTTGTAAACCCCAGTGCTTAATCCCGATCAAATTCCAAGTTAAGTGATTATATTTGCCCCCTAGACACTTTTGTTTTAAACATTTACACAGTATTGCCAAGTGCTGACAGTTTCAGAAATAGTGGTTGCATATCAGCAGTGGAAGTTGACGTGCCATGCTGTTATATTTGCAAAGCACGTTGGGATTCTTTGGGATAGTATAGTCTGTGTGAAAGGTAAGGTAACTGGTGTGTATATTTTGGGGGATGAAAGAGTCTACTGAACACACGTTGTTAAGTGGGTGCTATTTATTTTTTTTAAAATATCTTAAATTGCATTTGATTAGAAATAAACACTGCAGGAGACTTGTTCAGGAGAATTACTTGTTTAAATAAAAGATGAATTAATGGTTGTAAATCAATAAGCTTTTTGGAAAATATTTCTTCTTAATTCTACCTAGAGTGTGTCAGGCAGATCATCATAATTTAGCACATTTTAACCATAGCTTTATTGTATCATTATTTTTCCACAATAATTTTACAAAAGCTTTGGGTTTGGAATGTTGTTAAAAAAATAGGTGTTGTAATACACAGAGCCCTATTCTTTTCTCATTAAAAGTTGTCTTGTCTATTTGCAGTTTACACAGAGCTGATTTACAAGAGAAGGTTATAGTTTAAGAGATGGAGACATCATCTTTATCATCCCTTATCTTAACAGCCAATCATTTGTACTGTAAGTACCCAGTATATTTTCTCCATCCTTTTTTTCTTCAAAACTGTACAACATTGGTCTGTTTCTTTTTTTGCTGAGGAAATGAATGTTTTGACAGTTACATCAGTGCTGAGTACTCTAAATTCTAAATGTATTGTTCCCACTCTAAATTCTTAGCATATCTAGTTACATATATTTCAAAGTGTCAGAAAGCCCTAATCACACATTTTCTATATATTGGACTGTGTGTGCACAGCAGAAGTCTATGTGATGTGGATTTCTGGGTGAGTTTTTTTAAGGTTTGCTCCTTCCTTGCTGCCCACTGTTTTACTATGGATAGATATCGGTAAGATTAGAATCATAGAATCATAG
>VZTV01103651.1:1680-11962 GCA_013400875.1 Anhinga rufa | reverse complement strand
AGTGTTGTCATAGATGTTGGATGGATAGGGAAAATACTTCCAAACCACTGACAGAGAATAACATTTTATATCCAAAATTCCAATATGATTGGGCATTATTTACAGGAGCTCCCTCTAAAATAGAGCCAAGGGACAGAATTGAAACAAAATAATATAAGCTAGGTTGCTGTTGGCAAATACAGTTTTTCTAGGAAAATTATCAGAGGAAAAAAGACACACAAGGCTGTTAATGGTAGTTACCCTTGCTAATCAAATCTGATTAAAGCTGTGTAAGAAAAGAGGAAAGAATAAAAAGTGATTCAGTGCATTTCAGGATTTGATTTAGTTTTCCAATGGCACTGCAAATCAGCTTCAATTGTTAAACCCAATTTGCATTTTCCTCTCTTTTGTTATAGCAATTAGTAAATTGCTATTTGTAGACAAAACTTGAATAGGTCATTCACAAAATGAACAGAAACAAATGTCTGATAAACTGGATTCTTTTTTCCAAATACAGAGTTTGATCTTTGTCGTGTCTAAGCTTGTAAGGGATTCTGCACAATGTCCTCACCCAAGATTACAGACCCGCTCTAAGTTAGAGAACCTATTCTCTGAATTTAATGTGGTCACTGAAAGGAATGCATAGCACTGTGATAAACTTTTCTCTCTGGGAAACAGGTGGAAAGCACTGAGAATGCTGAGTTCAAGCAAGCAATGATGGATGCATCAAAAAAAAAATTTTTACTTTCTCTTTTGACAGGCCTTATAGAGTACTTGCTACATCAAATACCTAAGCACTTTAAATACTCTGGCACCTGAATGTTTCAAAGTAGGTGAAGGGTCATTTTGTGATGAGATTTGAGAGCACACAAGATTTGAGTGCAGGGTATGAGACTATGCTTACAAAAGTCTGTGGAAAAATTACTTTGCTTCTCTGGTTACTGGAACAATTCCAAAATGTGATATGAATAACACGTGCTGTATGCATGACTGTACAGCAGTCTTGTAACCTGTTGCCTAAACATTTTTCTCAATGCTTTCTGTAGAACACTTTATTTTGCTGATTTCTGTTTGTGAAAACCACATTTTTTTCATTACTCTCTCATGATTTATGCTTTATATATATATATATCAACAGCAACTGGCACTCATGTACTCATATGTGCTAGTTTGTGGGTACCTCAGGTTTCATTAAACTGTACACAGGAGGAGTAACTTAATCCAGAAATACAACTGGGGAGTGTACCGGGTTTTAAAGCTATGACAAATCAGTGATTAACATGTATCTCTCTAGATGGTGATACCCCTGTATCATGTAGAAAACTCTGTTTGTCACACTGTTGACATTATATTAGGAATGTATTTCAGTCAGTAGATTTAACAAAAATCTCCTGGCTTGCTTCCTTCTAGAGTTGGATGGTATGGCACAAGCTGGAAGCCATTTATTTCCATTGAAATATGTCTTTAACATTTAATATACAAACTTTGATTTTCATAAATGAATCAGCTTGTAACCAAGTCTTCTGGATAGCACTGCAGAACAGATACCAAAAGACAACAACAACAACAAACCCAAAGAAAGCCCCCAACATAAAGGACAAGAGAAGAAAGGCAGCAAGGAGAAGCATGAACCAACAAGAGACAACAGAGGGAGAATGATTTCCAGACCATGAGAAGGATGTACGCTCAGCTGTGTTGTTCCATAAAGTTCAGAATCTCCCTGCTCCACAGAAATCATATCTCTCTATTTTTATGCCCTTTTTGCATCTCTCTAATTCCTAGGAAAATAAAGAGAGAACAGGATCTGGGTAGAGCATAGAATTACTTCTGGCCATGATGGACAATACTAATATCTTGCAAGAAAACTATATGATAGACTGTTATCTCTAATGAATGAACTGCTGCATAGTTCTGAGTAATGAAAAAACCCGAACTCTAAAATCAACACTACTTTGTGAATAATTTACTAACAATTAAGAGCTAAATTAATCAAGACTCTGTGTGTGCCCTGAATTGTTCATCCAGCTCTCCCAGTTCATCTGCACATTTGTTATTAAGGTCTGATTAGTTTCATAAGCATAATTCTTAATCAGAGAGTTTGGTTAACTGAAATCCAGTAATAGAGCTGCTTAGAATTTTTCAGCAAAACTTTTTTATCATGGAGGATGCCAGTTACTGAAATAAAATACGTGTTTTATGTGGAAAAATATCATGTTGATGAAATATTTATATGGAAAGGGTTCTCATGTTCAGGACAAAATTTTTATTCAACAAAAATGAAGATAGAGAGACAGACAGGTAGATAAATAAAGGATACTGAGAATGAGCCTGAACAACCTAGAGCAGGGACTTTGCCTATGAATCTCCCATGTGCCAAATGCACCAGTTGATTTATCACTCTGAACAGACTATTAAATTTTAAAAATAAAGTAATAATTTGATTGAGTCTATTGCATCCTTAATTGAAAATTAATGATACACTGCCCAACCATAAACTGTAAATGACCAAAACTTAGTATATAGGAGATTGGCCAATTTGGGGGAGGAAGGGGGAGCCATTAGTAGCTAAAACAACCAAAACAATTAAACCACCCCTGAATATGTTGCTGAAATCAATACCACATTACTAATCAAAATGAAAGGTAAAAAGTTCATTATTACAAATTAAAGACTTAGCTGATTATACCCATGGCTAAGAAAAAGTAAGGGCTAGTTATATTTATATATTTTTCAGGCATGTTCAAAAATATGTCCTTCTTTTTCAGGGGTAGCAAGTTGCTGTATCTGCTGAGTATCTCCCAAGGTTGTATGGATTTTATAGTTTTACTGGACTTCTCTACACCCTAGTCTCACCAGCAAATATTCTGTATTATGAGCTACACCTACCCTGAAATCTGGAAAAAAAATATGAGCTGGATGATAGCATGGTCTGTAGCACTTTGTTTATGAGAATGTCCTTCTAGCAAGCCCTTGTATGTCAGCATGAAAATGGAAATAACATTTCTTTCCTGTCCTTGAGACATAGATCAAACAATATTGTCAGAAGAGAGGTTTCTCTGTCAAACATTCCTTTGATCCCACTGGAGACTGTGCTGCTGAGCTTGTGTATCCTTCAGATCAGAGAATGTACCTCCCTATGTTTTGTTAAACTGCTCTGTCTATAGGTTTGGTGCTGCAACCATGGCATTTATTAATAACAGTGTACAAGGAGAAGGTGGGGTTGTTCCTGCACTGTTCCAGCAGGTTTTGTGTTCTTTTCCTGAGTTTTTACTGGAGTGTTCTTTGTTTGCTTTTCTCAAGGATGAAATTTAGCTATTGGATAGTTTCCAGGACCTGGTTCTATTTGTAGTTAGTAAAGCACCTTTTTTTTTTTTTTTTTTTCTTTGAATGAGGAGAATACTTGTATTATTGAGAAATTAACAATCAGAACAGGGTAAGTATTTCCATTCCTTTCAGTAACAGGAACTATGTACTTATATCTTGCAGCAGCTTAAGATTGACAGGTACAGTGCATTATTCAGAAACACTAGCACACATTTTTATATTGGTTTGACCATAGTCACACAATTTCTATTTACTTTTTACCACATCACTACTAACATAAACAAATAAATGTGACAAGCAAATAATACACATTGGTGCTACTGGTGCGGTCATACATTGAGAACAAAAGCAGTATTGTCTGTTAAGCAAAATAAAACAACAATTTTCATGATAGACTAAACTGCTTGAGCTTCTTGATCCCAGTTAACATATGGCAGAAGTTAGCTGATAAGTAATGTTTTTCAGTAAGTACATAATACTGTTGTGTGTGTATTTATGCTGCTTTTCCGACTATCATAGATGGGAAGTATTGATAAGTGGTTACATATGGATGGTACATAGCCTGTGCCGTGTCCCGGGATTATGATGATTCCAATCAGGAAACTGAGCAGTGGGTGTGTGCTTCCCTCCCAGGATTCTTGCTGGCATCTTGTGGATACCTGTGCTGGCAGGTGGAAGCTGGGGAGGAGGTCTGGAAGGAAGGAAGGAGCTAGGGACCATTGGTAGATTTTGCCTTGACATGGAAATAGGATGCAGTGGTATGATGAGTCTGAGCCATGGGAGCTCTGTGGTCCACTGTCTAGGCACCACATTTAGGCAGATGTCCCTGTGAGGTGTATAAGGCACACCTTTCCTACTCAAGGCTGCTGAAATTTTTCCAGTAGCCTTATGGCTTCCAAAGATTCTTGATACATGCTACAACTGGGAATGGATATGTCTGCATTTACCCATCATAACGAGCAGCTGAAAAACCTTTTGAGATATTTGCTGCTTTCAGGATTTTAGATTACTAAGAGAGAATTTTTAAAGTCTGGAAAGCACACATAATGCAATTACCTGAATCAGAGCAGTCTCTTCAATGACATCTGCCCAATTCTAGCTGTCAGATGTTTTAATGAAATAACAAAGCAGTAGGGACAAAGAGCATTTCTTTGTCTTGTAACAGTGACAAAACAAAAATCTGCTTTAATTTGTAACTCAGACTGTGGTTTTTTTTTGTCTTGGACCAGAACTGACAACCAAAATTAGATTCAGCTGTAATGCAGATGTATCTGTAGAGCAACTCTGAGGAAGTCTATAGGTTTTCTATAGTATGCAAGGATTTCTCTAGTGACAAAATTTTCTGGCTGTGTAGCTCAGACTGGGTAGCCCTGATAAATATGGCTGGAGGCTTGTTGCTCACTGATGAATGCTGCAAGAACACTCTCTGATAATATTATACTCTGACAGTGATGCTTTTCTGTATTAGCCCTTGCAGTATAATAGTTCTCTTTTCTGCAGAGAAAAATATATTCTTTGGGATTATTTTTCTTTTTAAGGAAGGAGAAGGAATCTACTGTGATCTCAGTTTACTTGCATGTTTTAAATTTTTGTTTAGGAGGAAAATGGATGAAAAGAGGAGGGTGAGATATTGTCTGACTTCTTTTGCAGATATAGAAAATTCTGTTTTCCTTAAGAAGTTCATGTTCAGTCTGTTCGCATTGAGCCTGTGTAATGGTGTTAATGTGACCTCATAAATAACTTGGTTTTTAATAAAAAATATAATTAATCTTATTTAATTTTTTTAAAATCCTCTTGTCACATTTTTTGGCCAATGGTTCTGGCATTGGGCTTATGAAACTAAATATGCTATTTCAAACTGCCTCCCAAAACAAGATCACTTCAGCTCCTCAGTTATTGGGGACATTATTTTATGAGGCATGGCTTACTAATTTATGGAGTATTTACTTTTTCAATTGTTCTGTTTCAAATTTGGACAAAACCGTGTTAACTAGTGTTGTTGCAAGGGCCTGCAGATCTGTTCTAGTATATTACAGACTACTCTGAAAATATTATAGTCCTTTTGAAGAAAATTGCCTATTTATTTGCAGTAATGCTTTCCATGAAACTGTGGATTTGCTCAGTGTTTCTAGCTACTGCGTTTGACCACCCTATATAAGCAATGACTATCATGGAGAATGTTATTTTCTGTGTCTAAGGTCAGTAAGAGGTTGCTGATAGAGACTCTGAGCTGTTTTTGGAGATTGGCAGGGAATCCTATGAGTCTTATTTGTGTTATACAATCCTGGAAGGTATAGCCTTAACCATCTTTGCCATCAGAATTAACTGCTACTGCCAACATGTATCTGAACTCCTCAACTCAAGCCAGCTCAAACCATTGCCAAAATAGATAATAGTCTTTTATAGGCAGAAATCTATCCTTTGCATGTGCCAGACAAGCGGCACTGTGGCTCTGCACAAACAGGCTTGTGCCTGCTGACTGCATAGGCAGCCCCCACCAGGTGGCTGGCAGTGGAGGAGCACAACATCAGCACAGGGGTGCAAGTGGACACAGACAGGCATTATGGGTAGGCAATGACAAGGAAGGATTTCAGAGACAGGTTGCCAGGCAAAATGAAATGTAGGAATAATGGGGGGAAGAAACAAAAGGAGGTCTTCAGAAGGGGGAGTGATCTGTGGGAGTGAAGAAAAGTAATTTTCATCTGAAACCTCCAGGAGAATCTCTCCTCTCTCAAAAATCTTCTGTTCTCCCAGACTAGCTGCTGTCCCAGCTATAATAGCCCATCCACCTCTGCTGCATTAGAAACCTCAGTTCAGTCTTACTGTCTTATTCTGCTCCACCCCCAGAACTGAATTTTTTCTACATGGCCCACAAACCTTGAACTGACATTGAATATGACTTTCAAGCAATTGTATCAGCAAACCTTGTTCAGTTTTGGTATTGTCATCAGTGCACTCCATTTGTTTAAAACTAATCTTTTAAAGTAATATTTAAGTTAGATGTGCTGATTGTTTAGACTATAACTGAAGTCATCATATCTGTATTTGTGCATATTCATATTTGGTACAAACACAGAGCTTTATCTTCAAACAGGGATGCCCAGAGTCCCTGTTGTAATATTTTGTAGGTCATTGGAAAACTTCTCACTGAGTTTCTGCAAACACAGTCGGTATCTACGGAGTTTTTATATTAAGTAAACTAGATAGTGTATCTTTTATAAATGTAAACATATTTTGTTTCCTATATATCTGTTGAAATATGGAAGGCACAAATAAGCCTGTCTTTGGAAATAGCATTATCTACATAAGGTGATACATTAGTCTTTCATCTCAAAATGAGTTTCATTACACTTGTCCTCACTCTTATTAAAAATCTTCTAACAAAGTTGTTTTCAAACGCAATCAGGCATCTGTTGCTTGTTTATTTGAGTCTAAATATGACAACTCATTATTTGAAATTGCTAGTAAAAAATTAATTTTCTTGTAATATTTTTTAAACTCTAATAATTATTTCAACAAACTGGTTCTCTCACTATAAGAAAAGTTCTAATTTGATATGTAATGGTGGGACAATACTTTGGAATCACATGAAACTGGAAAATGTGTCATATCTCCTCCATCAATTATTGAAATATCTTCAGATAGTTTCTAGTTATTAAGACAGACTTTCTCATTTGCATGTAAAAAAGCACATAATCCAGTTAGCAACCATATTGCTTTCTTAAATACTGTGGCATTTAGTCTATTTGATGCTGTATTAGCTCCTTCAGAAATAAATTTAACATATGAAACTAATTGCTTTAGCCACTGAGATTTTCATACCTCTTACTTTAATTGGTTATTTACTTTATCTTAGAGTGCTTATTATGCTCAGGTATGGGCCTCTCAACTAGTAAATGTGACAGTACTCCAATTGTCTAAGTAGTGGGTATTTGATGTTAAAATTTGAACACTAGCTTATATTTAACCAGCTGTCTTATAATCTTAGTCAATGTAGATAGTACTGTAATTTACTAAATCAGAAATGCAGATGATGATACTATCAAAATACAGCATAATCAAAAGATGCAATCTATTGGGTGACCTTTCGTTCTTAAATACAGGTAAGTTATTCTTATAGGACTAAGTGGACAGAATTTGGCTGCAGGGAGTTAAAAGATTTTTCTATTTTCTGAATCTATATTTGTCACCTTGAGTAGCATCATCAGTTCTGCAGTTAGCTGCTTTATGCCACCTACTGTTTTCCTTACTACTCTGTGCAGTAACATTGTACAATAGCTGTTTTCTCACAGTGAAACTACTTCTGTGCCTTTAAGATGTTTACAATAAATTTGGGCAGCATTTATTACTTAATTGTTAATCTAGGGTTACATATATATCGATGCCATTAGATTGTCATTCATGGGACTCTGAAAAGCCGGGGGGAGCAGCACTGAGCAAAGAAGAACACAGCTTTTAGTCAACTATGTATTTTCTCTGACTGTGAAGAAAGTTTTGTAGTCTTGATATGTCTTGATGATGTCTTTTGGGATGATTGCTTTATTGGGTATGCTATAAGCCAGTTGGAGGAAGGACCTTTTATTGGAGTTAATTCCTGTGTTTTCACAGTGACAAGAACACAGAAATTGTGGTCCTTGGTACAGGTTCAGACATTACTGTTGCCATAGAAATATGTAGTGGCAATTCATTATCCTTATAATTACGATATTTATGAAGTTATTTGCTCCCAGGTTTGAATATTGAAAACTGCAGGCCAGCCATTCTCAGGCATGCTGTAACATACTTATTTGCCGAGTATAAAGCGATACACTTGTCTGCATACTTTGAGGTTTGAACCTTGAAGCAGCTTTTGTGAATTTATTTTTTTTAAATAAATGAAAAACACCAGTGTTTTCTGCTGTGCTCTATTATCTAGAAGTATGTGAGAAATTGGTTGCTGGTGATGTTCTTTTGAGGACCTCTGTTAGTCAATTTTCTTTTTATTACAACTAAGGCTTCAGCCTGTTAAAAACGTTACTGAGATTGGGATACACACATGCACACTAGTTAATGACTAATTCCTACCTATTGCAAATTCACTTTTGTTACTTAAAACCCTGGCTTATCTCTGCAGATAGTTCAGCTTCTTTAGCTGTTCTGTTTATGTAGAAAAGTTCTGAAATTCCTACGTTGTCCTGCCTCAAACCATCCTATTGTAATTTCAGACGCTTTCTGCCAGTTCCTTTAAGCTGACAATGCACTTTGAGGCAGTTCTTCTGATTTTTTTTTTCCACAACAGTAGACAGAACATTTATTTTAGAATACTTTTTGTATATAAGAATTTTAAACAATTAGGAAGCTCTGATTTAACTCTCTCCTTAATTTCCTGCTTGCAGGTAAATGCTTCTTGTTAAACATGGACTTCTCTTTTCCTTGTCCTCTTTAGTTTTCTTTCTTTGGATGTAGAGGGATATGTTGAAGGAAGTTAGGAAACACAAGTTCAAATTGTACCTCCTTTGTCTGTGGGAAGTGATCTTCTCACACAACATTTGTTGGAGTTTTTCAGAGTAGAATCAAGATTAATTGTTGTGTCTTCCCTTTCTGAAGAAGGCAGGGTGTCTTGTCTTACACTGGAAAGCCTAAGTGGATGAGTTTCCTATACATATATTTCAGACTCTTTTTCTTATCAGCACCCTGCTTATTTATTTATTTATTTATTTATTTATTTTACCTGCTATGGATTTCCACAATTTCTGTCAGGACTTCTTAATCTTACTTCCTCCTAAAATGAGAAATTTTGGCTCTTCAATGTTCCTTAACCACAGTCTTTATGTCTCAACATATTGCTGAAAAATTCCATATTAATGTCAAGCTGTGTTCACTTTCACCCTAATGAGTCTTCTACAACGCTAAAACCCCCACAGATCAAACCATTAAAAAGACTTGTCAGTTTTTCTCATAAAGGTTTATCCACAGATTTTCTTGGGAAAACTGAGTGGAATTCTTTGAACTGATCCAAGCTCAATTTCACTTATATTGTTAATTATTCTGTTTTAGAATGTGCCTGCCTGTTAATTAGAATAACCCTCAGTAAATCCTAAGCTAGTACTTTAATAGCGTCTTCAGGATTCCAAGACTTGGAAAACCAGTTCAGAAAAATATGCATTTTACAAGTAGAAAGCTTCCATCTACACTTTTCTTTTAAAAAACACTATGAAGGATTACTTCTCATTTGTCTCTCCATTTTTAATGTATTATCATTATAGTCTCAAATGAAATTTGGGCACCAGACTTAAACACAATTGATGGATTTATAATCTGACTTGATTCTTAGCAAATAATTTAATTCTTCTCTGCTTCAGTTCCTGGTCTGTAAAGGGGCACTTAATGCTTCTGTTCTTAGAAGTGTATTGTGAGGATAAATTCATGGACACTAAGTGTTCATAAACAAGGAGATGAAGAATTTACAAACAGATAGTGCAAAGGATGTGAATGACAGGAGAAACTTCAAAACTGATGAAATTAGTATCTGACATATATATAACAGCAGCTTCATACAGAATGACCAGAACATACTTTCCAATCTGAAAGATAAGCATAGCAGGCAACTGTTTATATAAAGATATGATAATTTTAATTCTTTAAGTTGAGGCCATATCAGACATTTTTATCCCACATGTAAGACAACTTTTATATGCTAAGTGCCTGTAACATTCAAGCTTTAATAGGATTTGACTTGATGCATAACAGGAAGGTTATACAAGCTCAGCCATCCTCTTATATGACTATTGTTATTAAAAAGAACACAGAATTTATGTTAGAGTATTTTTTAGATTTACCAGTTACCAGAGCAGAACAACCATTTTCTGTGGGTTACAAATGAAAACTGTTTATCTTCTCCCTTGTATCTAAACCATATTTCACACCTCATGAGACACAAATGGGGAGATGCTTTCGATAAAATGTTCCTGGGATTTTCTCTGTGTAAAAATAAATAAAT
>VZTV01103648.1:0-16079 GCA_013400875.1 Anhinga rufa | reverse complement strand
CAGACTTAACTAATATTCCTACTGTATTTGCTTCTTAGACATTTCTTCCTGCTTGCCTGCTGTCTCCATAACCAGTTAGCGAAGAACCATGAGTTGGACTATATGACCCCAAAGGTCCCTTCTAACTTCAGCTATCCTGAAAAGATAAATAAATTTCACACCTTAAAAAACAGTGCTTATAATCATCCTATTAAACTCTAAAATACGGGAAAATGACATAGTTAACAAGTCCCTGTACTACTTCTGTAACATAGAAGTAGCTGAAAATAAAGTTCTGTATAAAGCAAGTCCAGTAAGCATCTTGCTTGAATGATTACTGAACCCACCAAGGGCTGGCTTATTTCACCTATGGATATGCAGATCATCCCAAATTTCACCTGTCCCCATGGATGCCTACATCTCCTCTCCTGTTTGTTTGCCTGAGGAAACAGAAAATCAAAGGTGGATTATGACTGAATCAAACCATCTTAATCTTCTATCCCTAGGAAAATGCAATTACACATTTCGTCTATGTATGAATTTTGCAGCCAAGCTGTACTTGACCCTTTGACAAAAATTTTTCTCAGTATAAAGCATGGTGCTCTTGTCCTCCTAGAGTTTAGTAATCCTATCTTTCCTGTATAACAATTTTGCAGCCAAATTGTATGCTCATAAAAAAAATTGTCCAAAAATACATGCAGCTTCACACTTTGAGTAAATAGTAAAAGAATATTGTTCCTACAGTATAGTACATATTCTGGTGTTTTTCCACCATTAAAAATCCATTTATTAACTGTTTATTCTCTCTAAATCTGAACATCCAGTTAAAGTTTTACTTTATATTTTGTAGATTCACAGTCTGATTGTACTGTCTGGGACCACTGTGCCAATTTCACCTTTATGTGCATCCATTTCCTCTGAACTACATCCTCAGCCTTTTATAATAGTCAGTTTTAAATTGTAGCACTGAAACATGGTGTTTACTTGTACTCTGCATCAGGAAGACACAGCTCAAGTGTACATAAAGAACCATAAAGAACATAAAGAACTGTTTCTACATGTAGCTGGATTGTCCCTAATTCCAAGTGTGTTACTGAGGTCTGCCGATATGGAGCTTGAGCCAGGCAGTTTCTATTTTTCCTCTGCCATCAGTCAAACTTGCCAGGCAGTCTTTATTCCAGCTCTTGACTTACAACAAGAAGTTTAGTATGTAGCTTTTTGGGGTTCCAGGAATTAATATGTTTTTCAAAAATCAGTTTTATTGGAATGTGCTGGTTGGATGTCCTTGATCCTTCAAGAGCAGACAGCCACCACACACTATGAAAGAAAAGAAAAACTCGCTTTCTTCTAACCAGAACTCTTCAAGGTCTTGCAGCTTTCCTGCTTTAGCAGACGCTTAATTCACAATACATTTTATAAACACTGTATGGTGGTCTTGTAGACTCATGTCTGCTTAGCATAAATAGATGACTGTCTCATGTCTAAAAAGCTATAAATGCATGTCATAGGAGAAAAGGACTGCATGGATTCATGCCAGTGGAAAAAGAATTTTTAGTTGAGCTGCATAATGTGAAGCTATACCATTTTTGTTTTAATAACACTTCCCCTTCCTTCAGGTGTAAGTGTGCAACTAGGGGCAGATAAATCATTTTATCTGAGAGCATGTTTCATGTGAAACTATGGTTCTTTTTTAACACTAAAACAAAAGGAAATATTTCTTTTCCTCCAAGTACATTCAACATTCACTGTTCTATTTAGGTCCAATCTGTTGTGTGTTTCAAAGCTGCATTTGAAACTTGTGAATTAGCCATGCTACCATGTGAAGGACAGTTTCCTGAGGGTGGGAAACAGTTTAAAAGAATGGCAGCTCTCGAGATTTAAATGGTGCTGCAGGGTATTAAGCTCCTTAGAAGAGTTTGAACATGTCAGAAGTGTCAGGTACTTTATATTCATGGACAATTTCACAAAGGAGTTGTTCGTGAGGTCCTTACATTATGAAAGGCAATAGGAATGACATGGTTACCATTTTAAGACTTTGTAGAACTGGGCCTGTCATGTTGGTTGCTAGAGACTTCTTTGTACTGAAGTGTTTTAAGACAAACCTTATTGTAGGTATTTGCTATTAAATTGTTTATTAAATACCACATTGAGCTTTTAGCCAAGCCCTGTAATGTTCTCAAAATACTGTAAATTTATATGAAAGCTTTGGGCCAAAATGCTAAGCTGATATAAGTTAAAACATCTATTGTAGGATTTAACCCTGGGTAATTAACTAGAGTTTGCATAATGGAAAGAAACAGATATACCACTCAGCTATATAAACCTGTGGCAGGGAAGTAATTGCTGAACTCTTCTTCTAAATATTTTTCCTAAAATTGTATGCAGTATTTTGTTTCATTAAAATCAAAAGAAAGCTGGCTATCCTGTATATTAACACAGAAAATTACAGGTGGGTTTCTAGCTTTTTTTTTTTTTAAATTCCTGTTTGCAACTCTTTCATGTCATATGAAGATGCGCAGATTATTAAAAGCTACAAATTATTGCAGGTTGGGGCTTATTCATTATCTCTAAGTGAAGCTGTCCCACTTCATGTGAAAGACCTAACACACTACACTAGCAACTCTAGGTGTTACATCACTGAATGAGTTTGGTTTTTCTCTGGGCAGTTAGCCCACCTCTAAATGGAACAGTTTCAAACAAAAGAGCTGAGCGAACCTGTCCACATACAACTTTGCCCTCTAACTTGGCATTGAAGAGTATGAATTTGTCAATCATGAGTATGAATCATCCCAAGAAATTGAGGGGTTTCAAACTGGGCTTTAAAGTCATCAGAACTGACCAAAAGGTTATGTTTTTCTCCCCTGCTGTGTTTTATTTGGGGGTAAGCATTATATGCTTGTCTAAGAGAATGCCTCTCTTCTCCATGGGGTCCAGAGAAACATACATAAATCTACCCCACACATTTGCCTAAGACATCTGAGAGTTCCTCTGCCAGAGCTCTCTGAGCTCACAGACATAAGCCAGCTGTGACCTGGAAGCTGTAGATCCATTTTGGCATGGCCCTGTGCCCAGACTAAAACATCTTGCCTCAGCAGAGTTGTGTCAATGCCTAGATAGCTTCTGGACTGCAGCTGGTAAACATGGCCAGTTGCTGTATGGGCAGCACAAGATCACTTGCCTATGTGTTTCCTTGAGACATACCTCTGTTTGCAAGTCCCTCAGCTACTTAAGCTAATGGAGTTCACTAGTTTTGTCAAGATTTCAACAGTGCTGTACATGCCAAGCAATAGATGGGCAGGCACACCTGGGAACTGTCTACTGAAAACCCTAACCTAGAGAAATTTAGTCTTCCCCAGGCATAGAAAAGGTTTTGGGTGCCAAGTAAGTGCTTAGAAAAAGAGCATCTTTGTCTCTTTTGGAAGTCTAGTCTATAGGTTTGTGAGGCAGCTGAATAACCTTAGATTTATGCACATTAATGCATTATAACCTTGAATAGCATTTAGGCTAAATATTCTGTTTATACAGTGTATAAACTAGTCTATTCTACTCAGCCTAATTAGGTTATTAATGATGCAAATTTAAAGAAAATGTCAAATTGTTAGACAAAACAAAAACTGTTTTATTTCCACCCAGTTTGTGCACAACTACTGCATATACTTCAGAGAATACATATGGTACAAATGATTTCAGAATCTTCCCAGACAAGACAAGCTGACATGTCCAATACACTGTTTGAATAATTTTGAATACAGAGTCAGTTAGGGGGGAGATTTATTTGGTTTTGATTTTTAAAAAATCTCATGAAGCTAGCACAGTATCCTAGTTACATGACTGACAAGAATTAAATGTTTAATTTTTCTGGCTTAGACAGTTCTACTGAGCATCCTGGGATTTTAATTGCAGTTTTCAGATTCAAATCTGTCAGTGATCTGATTAAGCAGTAATTAATTTGTTCACAATTTAGGTGGATTAATAAAAACAAAGAACAATGCTTACAGATACTTGCATGATAGTGTAACTGCTCAGTAGATCACAAGCATTTCATATAGGCTTCAGATTACTGCTGGAATGTTATTTGCCTATATGGAGATGTTGCAGCCCTGATATATATTATGAATGTGATCAAACACTCTCACTTGGTACATTATATTAACCGGATAGTAACGAAATAAATCACAGAAGTATATTATTTTATTTAGTAGCAACAGCGTGGCATGACTGAAGTTTGGATGGGTATCAGAAAATCTCAGATATCTGATTAGACAGCATGAGTAATCTAAGCTGTGCACATGCCATTCTTAGTGCTGTGCTTGAGGAAAAAAACAGAATAATTACTACTACACCATGATTGATATATTAGCTATTATCACTATCACTTTGTTATTTTGAACATCTAAGGATATCATTGCAAAGAGTTCAGACACTTTATATTTTATGTATGATGAGGCATGCAGATCAGATGGGTCAGAATGGTAATACATTTTAAAACAGGAATTCTAAAATGTCTATGCATACACAAATATTACTTGGGTAACACCATAAATATCTGAAAATTCACTTATTAGATTACTCAGTGGAGTTCAGCGATCTTTTTTCTATCATATTGTACATTCCTATTCTGATAAATAGTCAGATGTATATAGGCAGCATATCCGCTGATACTACCTGAAATAAATACAACACAGGTTTTAACAGATGTTTATCTTTGTTTTAGTCTGTTCTCTAATCCAAGTTGTGTTTTCCCTTACACTACCAAGTAAGAAGAAAATATTACCATTCATATGGTAATTGTTCATTCCCTGAAGACAAAATGATTAAAAATAGAAATTAAATGTCAAAATAGATGTCAGAACATGACTACTCAGTTGACAATGACCAAACTTCTGTGCAAAGGAATTTTGTTAAATTTTTAAAAATACATTTTCATTTTGTTGCTACCAAATATGGATGTTTTAATGCTAGGCAGGATCATTTAGCCATAGCAATATATATAGACACCTGAGATTCTTGTTCTGTACACATGCAAAACCAATAAAAATATAAAACTCAGTACTACTTTACTAGTAACCTACTCAAATATGAAATATTATTTCTGTTTATAAAATAAATTTGAATAACTGGAGAACAAATATAATTTTGTTTTAGCTACGCAACATAATTTCATTAGCACTTGACAAGCTGCAGTCACTATAATGGGCCAAAACTGATCCTGATATCATGAAGATATTCAAGTCCTTCCACTAAACTAAATATATGTGAGTGAATCAGATTTTGACCCAAACTTGGTACCACTAACAAGGAAGTGTTTTAACAATAGGAGGAGTAGTACCATTTTAGACTCCCAAGGGTATCTGGTATGCATTGGGCTAGCAAATATGAAAGAAGACCTATGAGGAACCTCATGTTTCTGGATTTGGGATCAGGTAGGATAATCAAGGGCATCTAGAATGATGTGAGATTCTTATCTCTGAGTCACCATCTTCATGGTCTGCAAGAAGAATCATGTTTAAATACACCACTACAGAAACTACTGTATCTTAATATTTAAGAAATTGCTCCAAATACTTTAATAATATTGATGAAATAAGAATTAAAAGCTAGTTAGAACATGTCAGTTGCATTTAAGTTACAACAGTAGGTTTGGTAAATATCATTTGAAAAATAAATGGAGGAAATACAGACAAAATCTGTAATTCTTCTTTACTTCAGCAGAAACAAAAATTCACAATCCCTTCAAGAGTACTTTTTAAGCACTGTTGCTTTCTTTTTTCTTCATACATGGAAGTGCATCAATATTTTGCTGCCCCTGATCATATGCATGAAAACACACTTTAATCAGGAAACTTTAGACCAGTTTGTAATTAGTTTAACTTCAGCTTTGCCAGAGTTTGTGCTTGACTCTCTGTCACAATCTCAAATCAGGTATTAATTCTTATTTGATTTTAATAATCCTTAATTTTAGGTGTGCTGCAAGTAATACAAACACTTTATTCTGTGGTTTATCTGCTGCCAGACTTCTAACCAACTGGTATCCTTCCATCAACATATACCCAAACATAATAATATACCTTAATTTCCACTGGCATTTTACCACTGCTACTCTACTGTCATATTTCTCTCATATTAGTGGTCAAGTTTCTGGAGTACAGATTGTTTTATTCTATATACAATAAATTTTTTATACAATATAAACATTTGTGGATACAAACACAGTTCCAACATTATATTCTCTGGCCAAAAGCTACTCACATATCTGGTCCCAGGGATATGACTTTGAAATACTAAAATGATTGAGTTGATTGGCAGTCTAAGAAGGTAAATATCATAGAATCATAGAATCATAGAATGGTTTAGGTTGGAAGGGACCTTTAAAGGTCATCTAGTCCAACCCCCCTGCAGTGAGCAGGGACATCTTCAACTACACCAGGTTGCTCAGAGCCCCANGAGAGGTGCTCCAGCCCCCTCATCATCTTCGTGTCCCTCCTCTGGACCCGCTCCAACAGGTCCATGTCCTTTCTGTGTTGGGGGCTCCAGAGCTGGACGCAGCACTCCAGGTGGGGTCTCACCAGAGCGGAGTAGAGGGGCAGAATCCCCTCCCTCGCCCTGCTGGCCATGCTGCTTTTGATGCAGCCCAGGATACGGTTGGCTTTCTGGGCTGCAAGCACACATTGTTGGCTCATGTCCAGCTTTTCACTCACCAGTACCCCCAAGTCTTTTTTCCACAGGACTGCTCTCAATCCCTTCATCCCCCAGCCTGTATTGATACCGGGGGTTGCCCTGACCCAGGTGCAGGACCTTGCACTTGGCCTTGTTGAACCTCATGAGGTTCTCACAGGCCCACCTCTCCAGCCTGTCCAGGTCTCCCTGGATGACACCCTGTCTCTCAGGTGTGTCAACTGCACCACTCAGCTTGGTGTCATCTGCAAACGTGCTGAGGGTGCACTCGATCCCACTGTCTATGTCTTTGATGAAGATATTAAACAGTATTGGTCCCAGTACAGACCCCTGAGGGACACCACCCATCACCAGTGTCCATCTGGACATTGAGCCATTCACTACTATCGTCTGGATGCAACCATCCAGCCAGTTATGACAATGACTTTACAGGACATCAGTAGTAGTGAGATACAACTGAAAATAAACTGCTACTCAGGCTCAGGAACATAATGCTACATGATGTGGTTTAGAGAAAGATACAGATTATTGAGCAATGAATATCTTAAAGAATGGATTCCTACCAAACCACAGAAAGTATTGCTCTCCTACTGTTTTTTATGTTCCCGTACTATTATGAGCTAAAATGGATAAATTTTTAAAGATACGAATATAGAAATATTTTAAGTGTTTGTTCTACTCTTGAGCACTGTAGAGACAATAGTTGTGGGCCTAGAACAAAAACAGTGGCTACTCTGGGCAAATCACAGGCCTTATTACAGAACGGAAACCAAAGTGCTCCAGGGACTGAAACAAGATCCTGGTGAAGTTTCTCCTTCCCGCCATTACTCTCTGAATTGCCTCTATGGGTTTTAAGTTCGGGCAAACAAGAAAGCATTGCCAGGAAATCTTGGAAAAGTCCTATGATCCCATCAGTCTGCCCATAGGCAAGGGAATGCAAGTGCAATCACTTTAGCTCCAATTTCTGCTGCAGATTGGGAAGAGGGACTGGATGGGATTGGGGGAGGGATCGGGAAGAGTACTTGGGCCAGGGAAGAGAGCAGGGCATCTATCTCCAGGCCTCTGTGGAGACAGTTGAGGAATGAGTCCAGTGTGTGCAAAAGCTTAACTTTATTCATCTTCTACATTTCTTATGTAATCAAACTGAGCTCTGCAACAGCTTGTGCAATCTTGAATGTCTTATTAACCAAAATAGAGAGAAACATTGCTTGCCAACTGTGTTTTTCCAATCTCCCTCATCTCAGCTTTGCACCATCTGTCTTTATATCATAAATATACTAATAACATTTATACTTTCAAGTTCTCTTCACCTAGGCTCACTTATCTCTGTGTTATCTTTGATTATTTTTTGACATTGCATGTCACCCACTCATCAGCTGCTGTTGCTGGACTATCACACAGCAAATAAAGACATTTAAATGAAATTAATGCACAGTTCATTGGGCCCCTTATAAACTCACATACAGACCTTTTTGTATATAATACATTATATTGATACCCTGCTATTCTGAATAACCCTCAGATCGTAGACTCATACCAAGCTTAAGTCCACTGCAGCAAACAGAGATAAGCTCTGCAAGACTTTGTTGGTGATGAGAGCTTCTGAAAGCAGAATCTAATTCAGAAGCAATGGCTTTTAGGTAATGGTATCCATTTTTTGGTAACAGGAGTGTTCCCTAAAATACATTTTTCTAAGTATTTGTTTAATTAACATAAAAATATTCAAGCAGTAAGGCTTCCACTGTATTTCTTGGGAAATTATTCCTTTTGTTTTTATGTTTTTCCTCATTCCCCAATTTGAAACAAAAGATGTTATATAAATGCTAAAAAAATTAGGAGACAGCTGTATCACTCAATGGTTTTAACACTATATTTTTTTAAAACACTTCACCGTCTACTCTATCTCCAGGATAGAGAAGCCAGCTTCTAAAGAGAGAAGGAAAGGAGGAAAAATAAGAGGCCGAAGAATGCTAAACAGAGGAAATCCTCCTGGCTTCTTTATACCTTCCTGCCAATAATTCTAGGGCCAGATTTAGCACATGACTCTTCCTAGAAAATCTTCTGACATGGTAATGTTTGCTGTATAAATAATAAATACATGTGTAGAGATATGCACATCTGCATAAGGCAGGAGAAACAAATAGATATCTTAAAGTAGAAAGGACAGACAGCAAGAAGAGAAGCTCTAAGGCTGAAAGAAGACTGAAATAAAAGGCCAAAAGAAAGGATGGCCTGAGCAGAACATACCCAAATATTTATATCCACTCCCTATGGAAAAACACACATGTTGCATCCTCCTTACTCACAGTGAAGCAAGTGTGTCTTTTTTAGCATATGTGCCCACTTATCATCTCCATGATAGTGTAAGCAAAAATATAGCTACATAAAAACAGAAGAGTAAACTCAGTGTAATTGTTTCCATACTTTTCAAGCAATACTCTGTTCACCTAGTAAGGCTGTAATTTCAACTGTCTTGCCCAGTCCCTAAGCTTGCTTTTGGTGGCAAACATAGCTTATTCTGCAAAGAGGACTACCAAAGCTGCTGGCACATATTCTTCTACTGTTCTTCATAGCTAGTATTTTCAAATTGGTTTGGAAATTTTCATAAGCAAAATCCCACATCAGCCACATACAAAAGGCCTATTAGGAAGATCCTGTTATATGAACAGGTGACACAACATTAAAGACAACAAATGAAGAAAAGCACTGATGGGTAAACATCGATAGAAGCGATGGAAAATGATAGATAGACCATTGCCTTATATGTGTGATGGCTTGCTCAGATTTACTGTATTTATTTTAAATGGTATTTTATGCTTTTTGCATGTTTTAAAAGGAGTACCTTTCTCCCTGAAAGAAAATAAAAACCTTGGGTTTATTATATTTTAAAATATTACTGTTATCCTATTTTCATTTTATTAACTTACCCCATACTCAAATGTTTATTGTGGAATAATTAATCCCATGAGAAATAAGTAAAGCCTACAGCACTTAGGCAGATTTCAGATTTATATCCTTGCCAAAGTAATTATAACAATATTAATTCAAAGCCTGATTTCCAGGCCTGAATTAGAAGAGAAGACAACCAATGACTTGTGGTTCAAAACAGTCTTGAGATACACACACTGTATTTTGCATCGAAGTCTATATTGTTTTCCTCTGTACAAAACTGAAAATTAATTTTTGATACATTATTTTTTTATGTTTCAGTTCCATTCTGAAACCTATGGAACTGTATTTTAACAGTTTTTGTTTATAATATTTGTATATTTTGTATATAATTTGTATATTTTGTATATAATATTTGATTTATCATCAAAGTTAAAAAAACCCACAAATTTTAAACATCCTTTCAGTACTGAAATTTTAACTGCTGTTTCACAGATCTAAACTGCTTTTCAGTTTCAGTTTTTCCTGTTCTCAGCAGCTAATTAGGGCCTGGCTGATCTGGGCCTCCCTGACCTGACCAAAACAGACTTTCACATGGCTTTCAGGAAAGGTCTGGTTTGACACAGTCCTACAAAAGGCCTGGGAAAGTGCTGACCCAACACAAAACTTCTTCCCTCACCAGAGACCATTCCAAACTTGATATTTGAGATTCAGGTCTACACTTCTGAAATTTGTCAGAGAAAATGGTCCTTCCACCAAATAATAATCTTCTTGAAAAACTTCACAGAAGACAACAGGGCTTTACAAACAAAGCTGCCAATACCAGCTCTACAAATCTCTTTCCATCCCATAAAATGGTTATGACAATAGCACAGATTTTTTTCCTTCTATATAATGCATGTTGATTTGTTGGCCTATACAGATGTCTCTTGAGCTTTACCATACTGTTAACAGCATTGAAAACAAATTCTGTGTCATCTGAAATACAGTGTAAACTGAAAGGTTAATGTTATGTGATTTCTTCTTCAGCCTAGTAATTGAAACAAAGCTTAGTTACCAGGAGCTCAGATAAAGCTCAAGTACCTGGAGTGGCAAACCAACCTTTTTAGATAGGAATAGGGATTTCTAGTTCAGTCTAGAGATAATAAAATCACAGCCAAGGGAAGAAATGAGAAAAGGCAGGAAAAAAATGGGTTTTCCTCATGAAACAAAAAGTAGTACCTGTCCAAAACTGAACGTGTCAAAAATCCAAAGTAGAGGTAGGTGTGTTGTCAAGGGCAGTGTTTACCAGTGACAGCTATGTTCTCTCTCCTTCCCTCTCCTCCCTTGTGCAGTGTGATAAGGGGGATGGCTCAGTCATGTGAGAGGAGCAGTTGCATGGCTCCATGGCCACCCATCCATACAGTGGCACCCAGTCCTGCAGAAAATGGGAGCTTCAGACAGTCTCCATCCTGGGAGCTGGTGTCCAAGTGTTTCATATCTCTATTGGAGCAGGTTTCAAACTCCATTTTCAGTGAAGCATCATGCTTTTCCTCGTCATTGACCAACTGAAATTCTATGGTTTAAAACATATTTTTACAATAGGAGGTTCTAAACTCTCTCCAATGTATATTTTTTCAAAATGTTAGCTGAGTAGAAATTCAAGTAGTATGAGTCATTGCTGCTCTGTAGCAAATTTCCCAATGCCTCTCAAGTGAAGTCACTGAGACATACAAGTGATTTACTTCATAACTTTAGGCAGAGAATGTAATAAGCCAGTCTCCTCACACTTTCCTTATAGCAAATGGAGAGAAACTGTGTTCTAAACAACATTCAGTCGAACTTACCTTTCTCCCTTTACCACTAAGAGAACCTAAGGTAGGTATCAAAGGCTAGGAAGAAGAAAAACTCCCCATAGACTTCCTACAGAACAGCAGTAAAGCTAAGGGCTGAAGAACTGGATTTCATTAAAAAGCAGCAAAACCAAACGGCAACCCCACACACTCTCATACACACTGAGGAGGATGACTTAGGCACTACCCTGCAACTGCAACTCAAAACTACAAACCCTTTCCTGGAGTCAGATTTTGCGGCCAGCCTATTCCTTTCCATTACAAAGCACTAGATGGTGAGAAAAGGATGCAGACAAATGCTTTATCTTACACATAACCACCCAAAAATCTATATTACTGCTTCATTTTTTACTAGATTTGAATCCGTACCTATTGCTCATAGGTATCCTTCAGTGTGGGTAGCTCTCTCTCTATCTGAAGTTATTTCACTACACAATAAATAAAAATAGTTCCTCAGGATACAGAAAGGCAACTATGAGAATAATCAATAGTCCCCCACTTACACTGCGGAGACAACAGAGGTTAGTCCTCCCATTAATGATAATTTCATATACAAGGTACAGCAGAGCCTAGAGACAAAAGCATGGTCCAGAGACATGGGAGAGGTTGCTTTAGGTCTGTTTTCCAGATCAGCTCCATGTTTGAACTACAGGCATGCAGCATTAATTGAGCAGTAGTATCATTGCTTGCTACAGGTATTATGTTATGATTTTGACCATTTCCAGGCTTAGCAGATTCATTATAAATGCTATGTTCACAGGACAGATGTTATAGGATCTTGATGACTATGGAAATACTGTGACGTGAGATTTTATGCACCTCAGAAATATACTTATTTCCAGGGCTGACAGCATCTAAAAAGTGTCTTTGAGGATTTAAGGGTCAAATATAGGCCCCCCCTAAGTCCTCATTATGTCTGCATTTCCATTTCTTAGAGGTATAATACAGTTAACACAATTTTCTACCTCCAAAATTTAATTGTGATGATGAATAAATTAAAAACTGAGAAGTACTCAGATGTCACAGTAAAAAAGAAATGTTTCAATGTACTGCAAATAGATTCTGTTTTGTCTTCTCCATTTATCTTGATTTGTAGTGGATAAGCACCTTAAGTAAGGAAGCTGGATGGTTCACATGAAAAATATTAACTGCATTTCTCTGTGAGCAGCTGGACTTTCTGCCAGGAAATACTGTACAAAGATGAATACTGAGTATAGTGATGTACATATGACAATGTAAAAATCACAGAAATATGAACTGGAAGGAACTTCCATAGGTCTAGTCCAATCTCTCAGAGCTGGGCTACTGCCCACACTAAATCAGGTCTGTAAACAGAAAGGTCAGATCTAGACTATAGAGATGCGCATACATATGCATATACATTTGTATGTGTATCTACAAGTTTACTAATGGGTAAGTATGCAAATGAGGAGAAAGGAGTAGCATATAAGGGATGCTAAGGAGACAAAGCGAACCTGTAGGCCTAGGTAATCTGGAAGGCTGTTGCTGCAGTGAGATGGCATGACTGTTTTTTCAGCTATTTCCCATGCAGCTCCCATGCGGACAACATGCTGGCCCAGCAAGTGGGAACAAACATCCCTCAGTGCTGTGGGTGGTGGGACAGGACGGTCTGCTGCTAGCCTTGCCAGCAGCTGTCACCAGCAGGTCCCCAGTACTCCCCCTGCTTTGTCTTTAAGTTCAGATGGCTCTCACATCACCCTCTCACCACCTGCGAAAACCAGCCTTCCATCGTGGTGCTGCCAACAACTTTTCCTGACTTCCTACCTTGCCTGTCATGGCCAGTAGTTTCTCACGTCCTGTTCAATTGGCTTTGCTTCTAGAAACCTAGCCACTGCCCTGCAGCCTCAATACAGCAGTTTGAACTGGGCTGTAGTGATGTTCTGCTAGTCAGAAGAGATCCCAGAAATTTTACACGAACCAGTCACAGCAGATTGTCACAATTTCAATAAGACCAAATGTGACCGAGGTTGTCTACAGTGTCCTCACTTCAAACCCATGAAAGCTGGAAGACCCAGGTGCTTGCCTTCAAGAGACAGTAAAATCAATTGTTTGGTTGAGGAAGCCAAACCCAAGCTTCTAATTTTATATATATATGTTTTTTAAATTAATTTATATAAAAAAATGTGGAGACTAATGAATAGTATGACAGAAAGAAATCCTAAATTTCAGACAGCCACAAGAATGACATTTACATCTTCTGGTGGTAAAAAATAGGAATAAAAACCACAAACTATTTATTTTTAGGCTGCTCCATCCTTAAGGAATAATTAAACTTCTGGCTTGGGCAAACTTACCCAGACCAGCTGGGCTTGGAGATTCCAGGCTAAAATTACATCAAGACACAGCATGTAACTTTGCTTGGCTTCTAGAAATGTCAAATTCTGTGTAATTCTGTGAGCTTTACTTACCCACTTAATCCAAGCAGCCACCCTCTATCATTTATTTCCATTTTACCCTTTGACCTAGAACACATTGATTCTTTTAGTGCCAACTCTGATCTAGCAAAGTGTTGTATTTTGCCAGTATCGTTCTGTGTCAGCAATGAATTTTTCACTTAGTAGTGAAGAGTTTTGCCTGGGCACAGCTAGTGATTCCTTTTCCGAGTTGTTCACCCCAAAATATACATTGACAGTGCCTCTTTACCACAAATAGTGAAACTATCTTCTGTCTTACAGGCTGGCCTCCCAGGTGGGTTCAGAAAGTTCCATAGCCATGGCCTTCTGCTCCTCTTTCCCCCTCCTTGTGCTATGCCCTAGTCTCATTCCTACCCCAAACAGTTTCTGCTTGCCTCATCTCCCACCCCACTGACAACGCACTCTTTCAACACACTCGTCCCTTCCTCACCTGCTTTAAAGCTGCAGTTCCACTCAGGGAAGAAAAAAAAAAAAAAACAACAACCAAAAAACAACCCAAAACAAAACAAGCCAAAAACCCCCAAAACCAAAGAAAACCCATGAATACCAAAATGGATCATGCCTTACAAATCCTCTATCCTCCTCCTTCCTCCTTTTTTACCTTTCTTGCGATATCTCTTTTTACACATCAACACCAGGATTTATCTAGCCAACTTCATCAATTTGAGAGAAGAGTGTTTTTCTTGTAAATTTCCTACATATCAATGGAAAGAACAAGCTCCTCCAGTTAGAGTTAGATTGTAGATTTTGGTTTCATGTGGACTCATGGAATGTCTCCACCACCCTCCTTTCTTTTACTTTTTAGACAAATCAGACAAATTTACTCTTAATTTAGATGGAATGCATTCAGCCCTAAAGACATGACCAAATCCCAGGAGTAATCTCAACAACTCCAGCAATGCTGCTACTTAGAGAATGTCTATGAGTATCTCGGTGTATAGAGTTTGAAACATTGCTTTTGAGGATAGAAATATAAATACAAAAAAGTACCACTTAAATTATTTTTCCAGCCTTGCTAATTGATCTTTGGCAAAGCAGACAGTGACAAAAGTAACTAAGTGCTCTCAGAATTTACAGCATTTGCAAGATGAGCAACAAGTTAGGTGACACTACTGAAAGTTTAGCCTAAACCATCTCGGGGCTTTGGAAACACTAATTTTACTCTCTTACAAATCATCATGAATTATTCAACAAGTAACACGTAAGAGATCAAGAAAAAGCACTCAGATTACATAAGCTTTTTATTTCTGTAGCTCAGAGCACAGAAAAACTAAGTTGTGATTTCAAAGATTGTCTATAGCTAGAGAAATATCAAATAGATAAAATAAAGTTTACATAGTATAAATACAAGAAACACATGCTACCACTTCTTTTTCACAAGATTACAAAGGATTTTCCAGAAAATCAGTTACAAAGGAATTGGCTTCCTTTAGAGAACCCCCAGCATGGACTACACTGGCAATAGTTTCTAGGTACACTGGCAGATTAAAGAAATTTTTGGACCATGTTCGGGTACCTTTTTGATATTGAACAATAACTCTCCTACACTGATACAGGACTCAGCTCTCCTGTACTTAGAGAAATCTGGAGACAAAATCTCAAGATGTTAAGTTCTGTTTACTGTACATGTTAATTTCCTAAACTCCTTTACCATTTTCAAAGTAGACTCTAGTCTTTCCATCTCTGCTAAGATATAGCAGGAAAGTACTCTGAGCTGACCAGATAAATCCAGATTACTTTGAAAGACAAGTGGTGCCTGACAACAGAATTTTATCTGGAAATAACAACTAGAACATTTAGCATTGCCTGGTGACAACAGAAGAAGAATATCCTTCCTATAAAAATAAGGGGGATTAGCTAAGCAAACACAGGACTTCTATTTATTTACTATATATTCTTTCTAGCAGCTCACTAGCATTTCATTGTTCTCTTCTGAGGAAGTATACAATTTACATCATATGAACTGCTGGTAGCAAAAAGCCAGTGGTGATCCTTACATGAGAGTATCAACTGCACAATGTGCTCAGATAGCTTTGGTTGACAAGAGCACACAAGGCAAAAATACAACAGAAAAGCACAAGTTCTGTGCAGCTTACCGAAAGAGGTATATGGAACTACTCATATATTATGCACAAGGTTTAATGATATGCTAAAATCCACAATATGCTATGGTTTTCAGTCTGTCTACCTGTTATTGCAGTTTTATGACATGTCAGAATATCAGACATTCTGATATTCTGACATGACAAAATATCATAGAATCATAGAA
>VZTV01103630.1:1201-13422 GCA_013400875.1 Anhinga rufa | reverse complement strand
TCCATGGCTGTGTTTTGGCCTGTTCCAACTAGCACCCTCCAAGAGGAAGCCTGGGTGTGGTTTGGGGATAGATCACGCCAGCAGCTATTCCAAATGGGAGTTATAAACAAGAACTTCAACAGCCTTGACTCCTTCTGATGCACTCCAACACCCATTTTGTGTTGTCCTGTACAGCATCCTTACCCCTTTGTGTGCCATACACCAAGGCATGCAACAAAAATCCTTCACTTACGAGCCATCAAAACACTCTCCAGCAACCCTCAACACGTCTCTCATAATAAACATTTTGGCTACGTAGACCTGAGAAAACACACACAAAAATAATGATATCTTGGGACCTCAGGGGAATGACAGGTTCAGTGGAGACCAAGGTCCAATGCTAGGTAGCTGTGCACTTTGAGTCAGCCTCCTTTAGAGGGCCTAATCCTAATTAGGACAGAGACAAAAAATGTCATGCTGCAAAGCCTTCTTATTTAGCAGTTAGAATAAATAAAGCAGCCAAGCTGCATCCACATACCCCATAACAGGCAGGACCTGGGTGCCTACCCAAGCCCAGAGATTCATATCCCAGAAAAATACCCAGATCACCAGGATTTGGTAGCTCAGTGGTGGATTGCTCTTTATCCTTCTCAGGCAGGTCCCTCCATCTTTCTCCCTAGAATCATCCTATGGCTGTATGAATAAGCAAATATTTATTAGATGGAAAAAAAGAAGCCCTATGGCTCTGTAGCTTAAATCCCCGTACCAATGTGTACAAAAATGGGACCTGTTTAAAGATCAGAGTTACTAGGACAAAGTAGACTGTTTTGTTCTCTCTGATTTTGACCAGAATCCCATTTTTGATCTCAAAAGCCTTTTGTAAAAATTAACTGCAAATGACATGTTTCTGCAAGGAGTTTTCTTTTTGTGAGAAAATTCCAGACTAGCTTTACATGAGGACCACACGTTCACATGGACCGAAGATGTTGATGAATTGCTGCTTTCAGCTGTAGAATTTCATTATTCTCGTTCTGTACAGCTGGCGTTATTGTGTGGTGATGTGTTTGTCTTCTGACACCTCGGGGGGGAGGATGAAATGAATTTTCTACATTCATAGTGCCAAAGGGACAGTTTGAATAAGAAATGCTGCAATAAGACCTGCCTGACTATGTCCTCTGGCATGAATGATGAATCCAGGTTCTATAGACCTTGTTTTCTAGCAGCACTTACAGACTGGAAGTATTTCTTTAAAAATGTTATAGGAAAATTATGTTAAAGTTAAGCCCATTGTGACACACAAAAGAAATTAACTAGTTTATATTGACTGATTTCTAGCCTGTATTCCTGAAGCCTTTCCCTTCACATTTAGGGGCCACAGGGTCACTAATCCTACTCATTTTCAGTTTGTCAGTCAATAATCACTTCCACAGCACTATGTCTTTGGAAATGACAGCTGAGACAAGATCTGATGCGCAGTCTTCCTTCCACAATGCCTTCCTAAATACCAATCTGAGGCAGCTGAAAGAACTGAATACTCTATATCTGATAATGACACATTCACCCAGCTTGTCATAAAGAAGGTTTGGGGGAAGTTTACAGTGCTGCTATGCGAGAAATGTCTCTACTTCAATGACATAATGAAGTCATATGAAGCAGAACAGTCCCTGCCATTGGACATTAATGAGAGACAACATTTTTTTTGCTCTAAGGCATTTTAATTGTATCACAAGCAGAGGCCATCTGGCTTAAGAATGAATATTCAGTATCTGTAGCAGAAGCAGAAATACTTAATAGGGAAATGGTACCTTCCCAGCTTCCAGCTTGGACAGCACCCACCACTAAAACTGGTGTCTTGCACAGTTGGCTAAATTGCAATTTGATGCACAACCAATGTCTTTTTGGACTATTGTTATCTTATTAATTAGTTATTGTTTACTAATTTGGACTTTTTGTCTTCAAAAAGAGGATCACTTTATGTTAAAAACTCCTAAGGTATAACATATTTCATCACACTCTGCAGAGAATTGTGTCAGCTCATCAGCTTTTATTTGCTGAGAAGTCATAGGGGTAGAAATCAACTTTTTTTCTGAGGAATAAACATAATTTCTCTCTTGCGTGTGTCGGGTGCAATCCCTGCTTATTAAAAATGTAGAGAGAACATTTGTAAAATGGAAATTTAGAGAACAAGTATCACAGTAGACAATAACTTTACTGAGAAAGAATCAAGCTGAGAAAGAATGAAACCATCGCTTCTAAAAGGCAGGCATTCATTTCACAATTTTTATGACTGCACTGGTTCCTTTAGTTTGGACTATCTCATTTCTACAGGGGTGCCTCTCACTGCAGCTTGTTGGGGAAAAAAACCCAAACTTATATGGCAGAGATTTTTACTGAGCCACATATGAAGACCAGAAGATAATGTTCTACAGTTCTGAGAAACTGAAGCTGTTAATACTTTGAGTGAATTATATGTATGTATCATGGCCTATTTACGAGACTGTAGGTTTATTTGCTTAAGTACCTAAATATCTTGAGGCAGCTCTGAGGCGGATGTTGAGCCGACAGCCTTGTCTGCCACACTGAGCCACCTCAAATATGAACAGCCCAGCGAGAGTGGGGCCAGGCTGCAGTCCCTAGGAAGGAAGTATTTGACTTGAATGCAACTGGGACCAGTGCTGGCAGAAATGCATTTAAATTAAATCAAACAATCTCTTGATTCTCTCCTAAGGGAATGTGATGTGATAAATCTGTGATGCATTTCCTCACCAGAGCTATCTGGGCTGTGTTGGCTCTCACGAGCGCCAGGTTGCAGTGGGTGAAGCAATTTCCTGCATGGGTTTAGAAACCTCTCTGGAATACTTCAGAGTGATAAAAGTTAGTTGAGCCAATATGATTAGAGAGCTATCACCTCATTTTCACTGCATTACTGCCATAATCCTAGAAGGAAGATTCATATATGTGCACTCAGGAATGAAATTCCAGGGGAGAAGAAATCCATAATACCATCTATCAGTTAATACTATCAGACAACTGAATTTTCTTGTACTTGTTTTCTTATTTTTCTCAGGGGAAATTTACCCTAGTGCACAAGACCAACACAAGACCCACCCAGGCTTGAATGCTGGATACTATGGCACTAAGTACAGTGCTACTGAAATCGCCAGGCAGGCTTTAAATGTGAGCTTTCCATGGAGCTAAACATCGTCTTGTGATGCAGTTCTGCTGGAGCTGAACAGGGCACACCTATGTGAAGTGCTCCTGAATGTAAAGGCAAAGTCAACCCCGAATACATAAACATACCTTAAGCAATAAGCAAAGAGTAGAAGTCAGAGCTGCAACTCAGAAGTCTAAGGGAGGACAGCAAGAGTGATAGTAAGAGTTTCCCTCTCCTTTGGCTTATAGGAAAAACACATTGAGTGTTATCTAAAAATGTGAAAATCTCAACCTCAAGAACTGAAGCATTCATTTATCCAAACCTAAACTTATTCTGACTCAAAAAGTAATTGATACATTTGCTTTTCAGGCAGTACACACATTGCACTTCCATGCAAGTCAGTATGTCTGTCCGTCACCTGTCACAAGGCAGAATTCCTTCAGAGCGGTATCTCTTCCAAAGACTAGGAAGTGATCAGGAACTATTGGCAGCAGTACTATTAGAGCTGAAAGTATGAGACTGCCTTTTGTGATAAATCCAAACTCATTTTATGTGTCTTCAGTGACATCCCACTCAGTGTCTAAACATGGTTGGCATAACACAGACGTGTCTCCCTGGGCACAACAATAAAACTGAATGGGACTAAGCACTGTAAACAGCAAATGACTCAATTCTCACTCTCAGACATGGAAACTTTGTCAGAATTTTGTGGCTCTAGAGGAAATGCTGAGCACAACCTAAACATCTACATGAAACTGTTATGTTAGCGAGGTGAATTAAGTCCAATGAAAAAACACCACCACCTGAGACTGATATTTAGAATGGCAATCACAAGAGGCAAAACAAGTTTAATATATACAGTCTGGCAAAGCTGCATTCTGCTTCTTTAAGAATGCGTTACATATTATGAGCATTCCTATTACAATTTTATTGCAATATTCAAGGTGTACTCAGAAGATACTATTATTTTTTTTAAATATGGGTTTATTTGTTTGCATCTTATTTTACAGCCTCTCTTCCAGCCTGCAGTTTCATTTCTAAAATTAAAGTTAGTGATATTTCCATATCAAAGTTTAAAATGACTTTGCTTTGTGGGACATGCCCCTTCATCTAAAATACTTCATTTTAATTAGGACATTTAATTTTCTCTAATGGAATCAGGTTCCTTTCCCTTAATTCAAAACTACTTTACGTTATAAGCAGTACATTTTCTCAGCACAAGTCCTCCTAAGGCTTGTCCGCATGAGGAGATTGGACCTACGCAGCTAAATTGATTTCAGATTGATCTACTTACACCACTACAAAATGTTACTGAAGTTAATTGTAACTGGGTCTGCCCCACTTCTGGACTGGTTTTATCAAACAGCTTTAAGTTTCCTAATGCAGACCAGGAACAGATAATGGAAAATCAGGTACCATTACAAGTATGTGTTAGCATGAAAAAGCTAAATGAAAATTGTCCCGCCTCCCAGAGCACAAGTGTCTGGACCTGCACAGCCTGGAGAATGGCCACTTCCCACCACCATTTTTGTACAGCTTCCTTCTTCCCTTTGATCTCTTCTCTATAAATTGTTGCATACATGTAGACCATGCTAGATCATGTCTGCTTCTCATTAAGAGGACATACAAGACACTTAGAAGGAACACTTTGCATATTCTGGCTCTGTGTTAGGATGATGTTCTGCCCCCATGCATGCATAAAGGCTCACAGATAGATCAGGGCAGAGATAATCAGTGCATGGGCACAGATAGTGAAAGGCATTCCTTTCCCTTACTGTGAGAGCTCGCTCCGTCCATTTAAAATAAGTGTTTTTTTCTGGCGAAGGCCTGTCTTTATCAATTTTGTACATCTCATCAGCACAGAGAAATGCAATAAATACCATATACTATGATAAACTCTGAAACACCTTCAGCTCCATGCTGACTACAGCTTTCACAATGTAGGGGCACAGCAACAAAATGATTTAAAAAACTGCATACCTTGAAAAATAGCCAGGCTGTCATCCATTTGACCACTTTTACAACCCAGAAGACATGCTTGTAGAGCTCAGTATTCACTACTCCAGGGTCTACTACATTAGCAGTCACATGGCTTCCATTTGCAGTCAGAAGATGCTGTAGTCGATAGGTAAATAACACAAGGGCAAGTTTGCTTTGGGCATAGGCTCCATGGGGTGAATACGAACATCTGTATGCAGGAGAGAAAGAGAGAGGAAGATAGACATAAAATAATCAGAAGAAAAACAGAATTGCACAAACATCAAATGTACTGCATTTTGCAATATCCAGCAAACAAAGCTATACTTTGAGACATCAGAAGAAACAGCTTATCACTGGCAGGTGTGTTGTTTGCCAGAGTTCTGGTGATTGTTCCATCAGACACTAAGTCTGATTTATGGCAGGGTACCTGCCGGAATCTCAGTGTCAAACTATTTAAACTAGAAATGCTGAGGCACTAATCTCCAGGGTATCAGCACCTAGAGGCCCTCAAACTACTCTCTCCTTCCTCACCACACATACATACCCTGTTCCCACCCAGTAGATCTGTGCCTGATCATACTACTCCTGGTTATTATTATTTGTATTGCAGCAGGACCTACTAGTTTCAGGCGAAGGCTCCTGTGTTGGGCACAGTACAGATGAGTAAGGCAATCGCTGCACCTGCCCCAGTGACACATCAGATTACACACAGCTAAAGAGATGGATAAAAAGATGGGGCAAGAAGAGCGGCTCCAAGCATAACCACAGTTATGCCATCCATATATAGCCTTCAGAGCAAAGACGGCTGGCTGAGTCTGTGCCAAAGAGGAGGCGTGACAAAGGCACACAAATACTGGGAGTTACAGCCAAACATTACCTGTAGAGACTCCTGTGCACCTCTCTCATCTGGATGCTGAATCTGTCTTTCTTTCAAGTCAAACGTTCCAGGAACTGCTGATTAGTGGGGTTTCACTGCATGCAGGCAGCAGTGTTGTTTTTTTTTTTTATATAAGCAGGCTAGTTCCAGGCAAATTAGCAGGTATGTCGCTTAAAATGTTCCTCCCGACTAGAGCCTCAGCATCGCTTCCACAAATGCCTATACCATGACAATTCACTCTTGTAATTACTACAGCCTCTCATCTAACCTTTTTTGTGCTTAGCAGAACCAAAGGCAATTCCTGGCATTACAGACAGCTCATAGGCAAAGCAGGCAGGAGCCTGAAGCAACGTGCTCCTGCGGGCAGCAAAACAGCTTTGGTCCCGATCCCCTTTGCCTCTGCCAGAGCCTGGGGAAGCAGCGCTGCTTGCTGCTCCTGCCGATGTGGAGCCAGGGGTTAGGGTCTGTGGGGCAGCAGCTAGTGCTGGTGGAGGGAGATAGAGGGGCACCCAACCAGGAGCCGATCTCCCTTTCCCAGCTCTCTCCTTCCCCCAAGTTGTTGTCCTGCCTCTGTGACAGCCGCAGTTACAGCTCCATCCTCTACACCTTCACCCTTCGTGAAGCAAACACCCAGGCTGGGGATGTTCCTACTCTGCTGGAAAGCCTGCCTTCAGTTTTCTGTGGTTGCTACTATGGGCAAGGTTTTTATTTTGAATGAATAGGAAATATGACTCAGAGTTCTTTTTGTTATCTCATTCTCACTGAATACCTTATTTATATATCCTATGCACTTCACCACAGAAAGCCCTGGATGCTAGCAAACAGGCTGACTCTCTGCAGAGGTATAAGGCTACTGAAGCAATTTAACTGTTTGTGTTATCTGAAGGGACCCAGAAACTTGGAGACACAATGGTAAATTGTACAGCTCAGCTACAGGAAGTAAAAGACAACAGCGTTGACTCTCCAGTGCATCTCCCTTTTTTTTTTTTCTGCTTTTTTCCCCTGCTCCGTTCTTGCTCAAGCAAATCACAAGCAAACAAGCTACAAAAGCATTATATAAATTGAGAGATAATAAAAAAGGACAGCTGATCATAAACAGCCCTTGCACCAACCAACAGCCTGAGCTGTAACGTGCTGGATAACGTAGCTCCATCATCATAAAGAGATCACCTGCACCTCAGGGTAAAATGGGCTATTTTATGAATAAAGAACAATCACTGCATGAATATAAAAGTGACTTGGCATTAGTCAGGAAATTGCAGTTATGTTTTAAATTCAGTAACGTCCGTGCTCTGATCTGAGACACTCAAAATGTCACCTTATGCTTCATGCATATTTCAACCCTTTTAACTTGAAGGACCAGCTCCTCAGCCACTACAAGCTTCACTTGCACAGCCGTGCGGGGCAGAGCTCACACCACCTATGGGAAGAAGCACTCATCCAGAGCTGCCTCCGGCAGCCAGCTGGCAGCCAACCTTGGCACTCCTCCATCAGTGCCACCATTCCCCCATCGGTGGAGAATGCAAGCTGGGGCACGGGACGAGCTTCCAGAGTTGAATTAGAGTGATCTTGTCTGGCAAGCAGCTCACAGGGAAGCAGGGCTGGGGACTACTCTGACTTGTTCTGCCTGGGTCTAGTCTGGCCTTCAGTAACCTTCAGATGCCAGGCAGGAGGATGGTGAACGATCCCCATGACTCCTCATTCCCACATTTTGTGCGAGTGCTGTTTTGACTTACCTTGTGGCAATGAAGCATGACTACAAGGGCCAGATCCTCAAAAGCCTTGTACTTTGCATAGATATCTATGTCAGAGAAACATGAGTGCTGAGAAGATATAAAAAACTATCCAATCAGCAAGGATGCCTTTTATATCACAGTGCAGAGATGCAAATGATTTGCAAGACAGCAGGGAATCAGACTTCAATAACATGCTATAGATATGAAGGATATAAAACTGGATACGCAGAGCAGACACTTTTGGCAGAACCCCTGCAATGATTACCTGCTGTCTTCCCATTTTCTCTGTGTGTGCTTTTTGCTTTCCAGGAATCTGACATCAATGGACTACATAAGACAGAGGAATAACCTGTGACACAGAACTGACAAGGATTTTCATTGAACAACTGTTTTGTTTGTGAGACCCTGTCTTATTAGGTTCATGTTGTTTAAATGCAACGTTGGGAAAAAAATCAGCACTGGTTACTTCATTTCATTGAATCCAGTCTTGACATTATGCAGCAGAAAAATAAGAGCACATAGGTTCCTGTACCTGTACCACAATTGCATCTCCCATGCACACACATGTAGAACAGTTTGGGTTGGAAGGGACCTTTAAAAATCATCTAGTCCTACCCCACTGCCATGAGCAGGGACATCTTTCACTACATCAGGTTGCTCAAAGCCCCATCCAGCCTAGCCTTGAATACTTTCAATGATGGGGTACCCACAACTTTTCTGGGCAACCTGTTCCAGTTTCTCACCACCCTCATCATAAAAGATCTCTTCTATATGTCCCATCTAAGTCTACCCTCTTTCAGTTTAAAACCATAAAATGTATTCCTCTTACACATGGAATTATCTGGCTTTAAAGACTATGCATCTAGATCTAGCCTTTCTTGGTGCTTTGTGCTCTATATGTACATTTTATACACTGAATGAAACTATAATTGTATACTAAATAAAATAATAATATTGATATTATGCTTTTCCACATTGCTTTAAGTTTCTGAAGGCTTCAGAAGGATTCTAAAATGAAAGTGCATAAAGGCCAACTGAAGCACAGCCCAAAGCATAGCACAGTTTACCAGCAAACTGTGCTGGTGCACCAGTGCACATGGGGTGCCTGTGATGCTTGGACCCCAGAGGATATATGGTATCGATGCTTCGCAGCAATAGAGCCAGACTTTCAAGCAGAGAAACTCTGGCTCCTAACTGGGTGGCCAGCAGGTAAAAGACTGGTAGGTCCCAGCTCCCAGTGGTATATAAGCATGCTGGGCAGTCAGCTAGAGAGCTAGGAGGTATGGGTGTTTGACTGCCCAGGGATCCATCCTAATAAATGCTGCCCACCAGGCTTGAGCTATGCCAGATAGCACGTGATGTGGGTATGGCAAGCATGTGCATGGTCAGCAGCTGGGAAAAGCAGAGCAAGGGAAGGCACCGAGCATGGACTTGGTGGGAAAAAGGCTAATGGGAAGGAGTGGCATGCCTGACATTGGTAGCTTAGAGAAGTTCATGACCACCCACTTTTTTGAGTGGGACTTTCTGTGGACCACTCTTCCTGCCACAGAAAACAGTCTCCCCTGGGGGATGCCTGCCTTGACCCTTTTGCCAAGTTGGTGCTGATAAAATAGGGCAATGCACAATTCACTAAATGGACACTACAGGAGGAGTTAAGGCAGACAGGATTTAATTAGTTGCTTTGAAATCTGGCCAAGGGAGCAGCAATACACAAGACCTTCTTCCTTTTAAAATAATGATTTATTGATTCTATACTGATGAATAAAAGATCAAGATAAAGCAGGCTATGCATTTTCTGCTCAATTAATTTTTACCAGAAATTCTTATTTTTGGCTTAAGATTTTTTGCAACATAGATTGAAAAGTTGAATTGTCATTATAAAAATTAGGGATGAGAAGAGAAAGGGATTGTTTTCTATTTTTCCCAAAACAAAATAAGTAAATATTCAGTTCTAGAATGAGTGCCTTGTGATTTGCTGATATTATTATTATTATTTATTATTATTTTNTAATGAGAAGTCCAATTTCAAACAGGATCCTGCAGTGGCTAATTAGGTTTTTTAATATGGACTCAACTGCTACCCAAGTTTGAAAACAGGATCCATGTTTAGCACTTCCCTTGGCAGCCAGTCTTACTCTGATGTCTTTTCTGTCTGTCTTTAGTCTGTGCTCAGTAGAGGTCTCCCATTTACATCCAGTGATACCATGTTTAGTGAAAAACATTGTCAGCTCAGGGTACCCACTGAGTAATAGGGGAAACAAAATTTCTGCTCAGCATAGACCACTTCCTCCACACCTCCTGTGCATAGGCTGTCACGCTGCTCTTGGCTTTTTCTCTTTCATTAACAGTTGCTTTTGCATTATGCTCACATGTGGAGGAAGCCAATACAGACGGACTGAAAGAAGGGTGCAGTGACAGCACCCTTTCCCTTCCCCACCACACCTTGCTTCAACAAAAGGCTCAGAGGACCTGTGACCATAGTGGCTGACACACAGGTACATTTAACCTGGCTGGTGCTAGCAGGGAAGTTTTCCTGACGTGGACCTCTTTCACACTGCACTTGTCTTGCGCATGTCATCCTCCCCTCACCCACCACCACGCTCCCCAATTTCCAGCATGTTAATTTGCCTGGAGGGCAGAGTGCACCAAGATCAAACTGCAGAACAACCCAAGTGCTATGTCCTCCATTAAAAAACAAGTGATGCAAAATGTGGGTGACATGCTGGGGTTTTTAATGAAAGGCCACACAAAATTTCAATATATGCCTTAGGATGAATCAGTGAATTAAGCAAAACACAGACTTGCTGTATTAAAATTACTAAAGTTTCCTAATGATTTATATATAAATCTTGCAATACATCATCACCATTGCTTAGTCAAGAATATGAAAGACTATTATTAAACACTCATGAAGCTTTCACAGTCTTAAATTTTCTTTCTCCAGGGAATGCAGCACAAGATTTTTCAAGATTTTTGATAGATTTTGCAGTTTATTTTGAAGCAGCTACAGAAATATATTGCAGCATATAGGTAAGTCTTTTCTGGTTATCATAAGCAGTTTATTTCTCTCTTTCTATGATAAACCAAAGCCTGAGTCCGAAATATTGCTTATTAGATTTAAGCAGACTTCCTGACAGTACTACATATATTTATCCCATTTGCTGAGTCTCATCAATTGTGATTTTCCCTCAATACAAAACAAACAAACAAACAAACAAAAAAAAAAACCCACAACCCAACCCAAAACCAGATAATACAGAGATGGAGAGAAGACAGAGTTGTAGAAATTAGAATACGTGTTTTACCACTGAAAGTTGCCAATTAAAATAAACAAGCATATGCATTAGTAAAACAAAACTAAAATCTAAAGTGTTAAAGTATCTGCTTACTCAGAGTTTGTTACAGTTTTGTACAGTAGCTGTCCTGTTACCAACTACTACTATAGGCTACCATATAGTCACCTATTTCATACGCATGCCTTTGGGTGTTCACTGAATAACTACGCTTCTTCATGTACATTTCTTTCATATACTTGATATGTAGCCTTAAAAAAAAACCCCAAACATATAACAGCCAAGGCGGCCTTAGCATACCCCCATGCATTTGAACTTGAATGCACTGGTAGCTGTACTTTGAGTGAATAAGGACTCAAGCATTAGGGACTCCTGAAGCGACCTCATGACCCTGTGATGGACATGTTGGAAAGGAAGGCTACAAGACTGATAAATAAAATTAGTGGTTCTACACAAGCTGAAAAGCAAATAAAGCAAATCTTTCATGTCCTAGCTGGTCACACCAGGGTTACTTAAGCAGCCAGAGGCAGGTGGAACTTTCAGAGCAGCTCACCTTGCCCTTTAGTTCCGACCCACAGACAAAGACTGACCATGTCTAAAGCTTCTTTAGGGACTGCAAGGAGCCCTTCTGTGCCACATGCTGCTCACACACAGCTCTGGCCAAAACTGGGTGTTCTCTGAAATCTTTCAACAGTGGTAAAATGGCATTTTTCTTCTTAAAATTAGAGGATAAGTATAAGGGTAGAGGCTCAGAGCTGAGAGATTCTCTCTCTAAATTTTTGGTGATGGTCTCACTAGCAGGTAGCTGACTTCTCTACAAGTCAGTGAGTGCAGCTTTGTGCTTAATCCACAGTTCAGTATGAGCCATAAGCTGGAAGCTGGGTTGTGAGGTTTTTTTTAAAGCCATGCTTCCCAAATTTCAGCACTTCANACCTTCTCTACTGTTTAGCCTTAGAGTTGGTTTTTGGTTTATTTTATAAATTTCCCAATACTGTGTCACCCTGGAACAATGTAAATGGAGATCTGTAATGGGAAACCAAGCATTTCCTAAGAAGGGGCATGACATGGCCTGAGGCCAGAGTGCGTGAGTTCTCTTCCACTTGCAAACATACCAGAAGCAAGTGAAGTCAGGCATGTTTGGATTTCCAGGAAATGACGAGAAGCTTCATGTCTGAACCCTGAAAAACAAACACACAGTCACA
>VZTV01103626.1:0-10595 GCA_013400875.1 Anhinga rufa | reverse complement strand
AAGGTCTCCCGCAGCCTTCTCTTTCCTTTTACTATGGTTACTCCTTTGACATGGATGGGAAGAGCAGGGCAATATATGTTTTGTTCAAATGCCTGGCAAGGAGGAATTTCTCAGTTCAAGATGATCACTAGGAAAATGAAATATAAATCCTCCATCTCTCTTCTGTATTGTGCCCACCCTTGTTGGAATATGAAAGACACACAAAAACCAAAGATTTGATTCTTATCAGCTTCCCTCTTCTGAAGAGTTCCATGAAGATATATATATCAAACGAAGCATCAAGCATTTTTCTGACTGCTACTTTGATCTTTAATAGCTGATATAATTAAAGCAACTCCTAAGGCTTTACTTTCATAACATGCATTGACCTCAGTGCAAATCATACAAATACATTCTAATACACAGTTTAGTGTTTTTCTCTTGTAGGCATCTAACCATGTAATTTGAAGAAAAGAGTTTATAACATGGTATCAGTTCAGAAAAACCTGAGAAGACAGCAACTTTTGCTTTGGCTTTCACTTTCATTTCACTGATACCTAAAAAAACATTTGAAAACCCTTTCAAGTTTGATCAGACTGATAGGAAAATTGACTTCATATTAGCAGAAAACTTCAATCCATCTCCTTGAATGAAATGGAAGCAATGGAAGTGGTTTTTTGAATGATGGCTTAATGATCTTTTCAGGAGAAAGGTCAAATTTCTACAAAATTAATTTCTACAAAATTCTCTTGGTAAACTGCCCTTTAAATCACTGTACACCGGAACGGATAGTCCCAACCATGTTAATTAAGCTGTTTTACAGAGCAAACAGCTCTGCAAAAGTTTTTGCTCATTAGCAGTAACTACATGTTCAGCAACAGAAGTTGCCCTAAACATACTTTAAGCTTAACTCAAGCATCTCATAAGGAAAACTAGGTTTTGGTAGATCTTGTTCTAACTGATGTCTTCAATGAAGTCCCATTGCACTGAGGTCTCAGGAGAAATCTGAGTCTTAGACAAAGCCAAATTGGGAAAAACAAGCCTAAAACCACAGCCAGATCTCCACAATTCTTCACAGACAGCCCATTGTGCAAATTGTGGGTTTCTTGATGTAACAATAATTTTCAACAAATTTCCTACGCTTTCCTCTCACAAGATAAAGAACCATATATAGCAGATGTGAGGAGATCTTACCCCTAAGACTTACAAAACTATCTAAATGCCTTATGTAAAGAAGAAATATCTTCTCAAATCATCAAATCCACCAAATACCATTGATCTGAATTAAAAAATAAAAGAAAGAAAAAAAATTAAAAAAACCCACCAAAACAAAACCAAAAAGCTCCATGATCAGAGAACTTGCAAGATATAAGGTAGCTGCCTGCAATTAAGCCCCAATTTTGAATGAAACTACTAGCTTCAGACAGCAAGTGACATTACTGAATGGGTATTTATTTTCTACTGCATTTGTTGTTATCCTCAAAAATAGTTAAATTTGGAGCTAAGTGATGATCTAAACACAGAGCTCAATCATTTGCTACATACAACATGCTGAGTTCCTATTCTGAGAATATCCTAGTTCTAGAAGTCCCATCATTCAACCAGATACTTTTGACTGCTTTGAGCATTACCTGCACAAGACTCAAGTCCTGGCACTGTGTAAACAAGTCGTTCTTCTAAAAGCTCAAAGAAAGATATGGAGACCCTTCTAGAGTTACATCACTAGAGTATTTTTCTGGTGGATCTGTGGCCTCTTCATTACACAGTAACTCTGAATAGTATTGCATTACAGAAATTTTGGGAAGAAAAGGAGTCCTGAATCTCAACATCTTTGCTTATTGGTCACGAGTTAGGTAAATTCAGAGATTTCTCCAAATACTGGAAACATATATTAAGTTATGAGGCAACAGAAAAACTCCTAAGCAAGGTACAGCACAACAACAGGACTGTGCATTAAGACTTTTTAGCCCCCTGAAAAGCTAGTAGCTGACCAATTCTTAAAGGGACCTATTGTATGCTTACCTTTTTATTCTGAGGAAGGTCAGAGGGCAAGTACATAAAATTCTAGGGACTAGGGTTTTCTAATAACATACTTTACACAGAACTAGTCTTTCAATGTATTTTGGACTTTGTCCTGATTGCAGTGTAAATGAATGTGATTCAAGGAAACAAAAAATATTTTCCAAAAAGTGTTCCCAGACATAGAGAAAACTTTTAAACTCTCTCACCCAGCTGACATACTAGCTCTACTGGACTACAGTGCACTAAAAAATACCACATATTTTCCTACTATTTGGTTACCAGCAGAAGTGCAGGTACAGTTACACTGTAAATCAAAACCAAGTAAAAACCCCTTAAGTATGACTAAGCTAAGGTAAAGTTGGGAACCTTCTTGATTTTAAAATAAGAAAATAATGCAACTAATAAGCTGTAATCATCCCATCACTCTTTTTGCTTTTTGACTCAATATGTTCCTATCTTCTGCCAATCTTTATCATTTCAAACTACAAAGAGTTCAGGGGAAAAAAAAAAAAAATCACATCTCCTACTACTGCCTCTGTTCTTCTGTAATGTGCAGAATCTTGCTCCTGTAGGACTAATCATTTCAAGTAGCATGAACAACTATTCCAGAATCTACATATCCTGCATTTGGCAATCCTAGGAGGTGTTAAAGGAGCTGGTCTTGTAGAACTACATTGTCTATACCAAGAACAATAATCTTTTTCTTAAAGCATAATTGAAAAGCACAGGGTATATAAAATTGTTAAAAATATTATGACAATTAGTGGACTATAAAAAAAGCTAACCACTATTACACTGTCACTCACATGCATACCAGCTTCTGTGCCATTGAACAACTCAGTATATTGCAATCTTTTACAACATGCCACCCCAGTTTTAAAATAGAGCAATATTTTTCTATATTTGCAGATGTTTTCTCTGAAAGTGATGTGATGGCAGCATGATTAGACAAATCCTTTCAAGACCCTGATCTGAAACCCATAACTGAAACTCACATTTTCATGTTAGCAGTTTCCAAGTTAGCTAGATGAAAGTTGGTCACATTTTCCCCTGTAATGCTAACATGCTTGACAAAACTGTGGCTGATAATTCATAAACTGTTAGCCATTTATTAGCAACAAATGGAACATAACCCAAGCAATACCCAAGTATCCTGAAGTATCTATATACCAATTAAACTCTATGCTGGGAGGAAAATAGGCAATGACTTCCAGAAACGCTGATTAAAGTTACTGGGATTAATAGGAACTGACTGGATCTTTCCAGTTAAAAGATTTCATTAGATCAATGGAAATCTGCCACAAAAACATTTAAATATTAGAAAAAGTTGATGTTTTGTTAATGTCTGAGTCTTAACAAAGAAAAATTAACAAGGAAATCATTACCAATAATACTTTGGGTGTAGCAAGTTGCAAACTACACAAAGATTTCAAATGTCTGTGTACAATGCTGAACTAGCCCACAAACTATTCAATTTCTGGGAGATGTACAATGTGTTATTCTTCAGTATAAACACCAAAATAGAACATTGCCTCCACAGGCTGCTTTTCCTCAATATGTTCCTTCTATGCAGCCTCCTCCCACAGTCAGACTAGGCTTCCCTGTACCCTGTAAGCTTCTCTTGTTACTGTTTTAGCACAACAAAGTAAAAAAGAAAAAGTGCTTTTCTTTTACACTTTTTTTTTTTTTTAAGAAAACCTTGATAATAAACTCAGGGCTGACTAGCCACAGGTTCTCTAGGCTTTAGAATGGCAGGCTATCCAGTTAAAATTAGCAAATCATATTAATGGATTTTAAGTAGAATTATCAAATCATTTATTTACCCTGAACTAATGGCTAGACATTTCACTTAAAGGCCATCATATTTCTTAGTACCTGGGCCAAAATCTTAAGAAAACCTAGTGAGCAAATAGCACTACAAACAGATAATGTTATTCTATGTTTTTTGAAGCCTGGGACCCTGAAACAATAAAATTTATTAATCTTCAGACAACTACATTCCTTTCACCTTTTAAAAGGACAGTTTAAATCATCCACAGATTTTCTGTCAGAACTTCGTGGGATGAATGAAAATCTCAGATTTTGTTTGGCTCTAATATCAATCTTTTTCTTATAGTATAAAATGCTCTTTGATTTTCCTTTATTCAGAATCCCATCCCATTTAATAGGTAGATCGTGGTAGCTCAGAATTTACCAGGTAGCTCACAGTGGTTGCAGATGTTTCATATCTCTTTTCTTTTTTTAAAATTTTCGTATTTAGAATATAATCCAACACAGCTGGTGCCTTCCTATCTGATTACCATAAATAACTACAGGCAGAATTAATGCTGTGTTTCATCACATAATCCCTTCCTAATTCAAACCTAATCATTAAGCATTCCTTCAATTCCATTTAGTCAATTCATCTAGACAGCTAAAGCTTGCCTCTTTCAACTTTCGTTTTTTACACCCACTAACAGGGCACTCCATTTATTCATTTGCATAGCATTATTGTTACTGAGACAGAAGCTTTCACACTGTCTTCCTTCTGTTTCTTATCAACTCTAGTTATCTTATACCTCAAATCTAAAACCACTTTCTTTGTCAAGTTGCCCAATAATATTCTAGTTTTCATAAGCATTACTTCAAAATATAGGGACAAGCTACACAAAGAAAATGTGATGCAAAATTATACTGGAAATGGCTGCCACAGAGACACAGTTATTTTCTTTTGCTTTTGACCCACAACAGATAATGAACTTGCAACAAATCATTAAATACCCTAATATTTTGGAATAAATAACTACTTTACTGTTACAAAGTAGCATACAATCCATTCTTAAGGAATCTTACCAGTAGCAAAGTCTTGCAAATGACTTGAACTGGAGCTGCTCGAGTTGTCCAAGACATCCAGCTCATCATCTAATTCAGAGAACATATCTGTACATAAAAATGCAAGCAAAGAAGCTTTTAACACACCTCTGACCAGCATAATAGTAGTCCTAATGCTTCTTTTGCTAATGACTACCTTTCTCGGAGTTCTCTAAAGTGCTGTGGTCCTCCACCAGGATTTCTTCATATGCTCTTTCCTCATTTTTTCCACATGCAGATTGACAACTTTCAGCTGGGAGGTCAGTATTTTCTGAAAATTCACTTTTGCAACCATCTGCTCCACTGCTGCTGCTATGAAGACTCAACTTCTCATAATTTTTCTGACAACAAAGAACAGAAAGGAAATGTTACGTATTGTCCTTATTCAGCACTCATTAGAAAACCTGCAAATGAAAGTGTAACTTGTGTATACACACACACTTAAAAATGTACTTTTTGCTGCCACTTAGCTGTTAGTCCAGGACTACGTGGTACCTGGTTCAGCCACTACTTCTAAATTCAGAGCAAAACTTTCAAACTCATAATCTAAACAAATTATTTCTAGCCTTTACACAAAAGACATCTTTGTTCTTGATGAAGGTCTTTTCATAACAAGCACTGAAAGTGAAAAAAAATTAAACAGATTCCAGACCAGAAAGAACTACTGAACACAAAAAATAAAAGACTGGACCAAAATAGTAGATTCCCAGATACAAGCAATAGATTTCCTCTCTTCCAGCTTAGATAATAAACAGAAGACCAGTTCTGGACAATACAAAACAGAGAGCTACAAAGATGATCGGGGGCTGGAGCATCTCTCTTATGAGGAAAGGCTGAGAGACCTGTGTTTGTTCAGCCTGGAGAAGAGAAGACTGAGGGGGGACCTTATCAATGCTTATAAGTATCTGAAGGGCGTGTGTCAGGAGGATGGGACTGTGCTCTTTTCAGTGGCGCAAGTTGGAACACAGGAAGTTCCACTTAAATATGAGGAAAAACTTCTTTCCTGTGCGGGTGCCAGAGCAGTGGCACAGGCTGCCCAGAGAGGCTGTGGAGTCTCCTTCCCTGGAGACATTCAAACCCCGCCTGGACGCGGTCCTGTGCCCCCTGCTCTAGGTGTGCCTGCTCACGCAGGGGGGTTGGACAAGATGATCTCTCGAGGTCCCTTCCAACCCCTACCGTTCTGTGATTCTGTGAAAACCTGCAGAACAGTCAAGATGGTAGTAAAATATGAAGTGAACTTGATATGATGTGATGCCAGAGAGACTCCCCAAGACTTAACTGACAAATGTAGCAAAGGGTTCTTCAATGAGTATAAAACTCTGCCTCTGCTGTTGTCATTGTTTATAGCCTTTCTGGAAAGAAGAGAGATCCATGATCCCTATTATTGCTTCTATTTTAATGCAACATATTTTGAAAACAGACTGGTTTTACGATCTCTTTATATATTGTTCCATGTCTTCTCATATTCTGCTATAAGTAAATTCATGCTTCTTTTTACTCTATCTTGTCAGAGCAAAGTGTGATAAAGGAGAATAGGAGATAAATTATATAAACACATCAGATTAAACAAATGAGTATCTTTAATATTAAAGTAATTCTAGGAGATAATACCTTCCTAAATACTTATACGCTTACCAAGTGTGTCAAAGACAATTTGGCCTGTATCTAAATATTATTCTTCCAAAGTCTTTCCCATGAAATATTTTGACCTTACTGGGACACAGCAGAATGGGTGCATTCTGAAGACCCTTCCTCCTTCAGAAACCTGACTGCACCCCTGAGCACTGACTATATCTCTGCCTACATAACAGTCTGCTTCAATTATTTCCCTGCCTTTTTTTCTATTCCCCAAACTATAATTTAACTTGTAAGAGATAGCTTGTCAAGCTTTTCTCTTTAAATTTGGGTGGGAAAAGATCATTTTATATTAAAGTACTGGACTGAGTTTATGTCCAAGATGCCACAATAGCAGTGACTGCAGGGTAGCACAGCATGGCAACCACTAAGGATGACTCTCAAGCTCACTTAAAGAGAGTAGTCTAGTCATGACATACGAGCACACTTATTGTGCTCTGAACAGTAAGTGCACAATTACTGAAGAGAACCAATTCACCTGTTCTACATCAAAGAAAACAAAGTAGAGGGAGAGAAGGGTCAAACTGCATAGACATTTCAAACTTAAAACTCCTCATGCTCTAATGACTAATTGTTAACAATAACTTGTAAAGCAAGCGGAGCTAAGGGGAATAAAAAAAAAAAGAGAAAGGCTGCTGTTACCAATTGGTGTCAGATCTAACTGCCACATCAAGAAAGGAAACCCATTTGAAATGCCTGAACTGAATTCTGTACACCTCACGATAAAAATAATCATCATACCTGCAACAGAAACTGTTCAGAGATCAGTGAAATGTATCCCAAAGCCTTGAAGCAGTTATATAAACTGTAAAGCTATAACCTGTCTATACATAAGATCTGGTCCATTTACATAATATCTGAACTTAGAGAAATATATTATTTCATTACTAATCTGAGAGTAATATATAAATTTACTGTGATATATTTTGCCCTACCTAGAGAACAGCTAATCATTTTCAAAAGTGAGATTATATACTGTTGTGTCTCTTGAGTAGGATGCTACTACATCTAAATCAGTCAGGATTTAGGAGAAAAGTACACTGACTGGAGAAGGCTGGGATGCAAGTTTAATGCCACTTCTGCTCAGCACTGGAGTGGGACCATATGGACCTACATGAGAATATAAGGATATAAAGAACATAAGTTTGTGAAAAGGGCATGGAGAAAGGATTCTCCAACACCTTGAAACAACCATGTCCATATCCTCGGAGACAGTTCTTTCAGATAGGCAGAAATACAGATACTTATTCTTTGAAGAGATCTATTAAACAATGGGATATTAAAAATATCACAAACACTGAAATAAGAGTTAGATTGATATATATTTGTTTGAATTGTGGCCATACCTACACTTTATTCTAAGTCCAGTATTTTACAAATTTTTCTGGAGGCTTTGTCAGTTGACCCAGTTTATTTTCACACTTTCATAATAAACTAGTACCTCAGTTTCCCCATGGGCCTGATTGTTCGCCACCTTTGTTGAAACAAATTCTGCCTTCTAGTATAAACAAACACAGTTCAAAAGAAAATCTATGGGGAAAAGAATCCCTGTGAAAAAATGTTCGAATTATAAACCAATTAATTTTTTTTTCCAGAATTCATCATTATGACCGAGCAAAAGCATCTCTGGAAACACTTGAAATTTATGTCCCAGACATGAAAAAAAACCTCTGTCCACAAGCTGAGACTCTTCATCCACATCCTGTACACTTGCCCTGTCTCTCTCTTCACTGGCCACCATTACCACTGTAAAATCAGATACACTTTATTTTTGGAGAAGTGAAACCTAAATTGGTCTTTTTGACTTCCAACAGGAATCTAATAATTTATAAATTGAAATTAACACTGTCAAAAAAAAAAAACAGGTTTAACTAAAGTAAATATATTGATCATTTGTTTAGCTCTGTTCTGCCATATTGCTGTGCAGAAGAATTAAATTTTCTGTCCAAGAAATACAGAGCTCCCTAGTGGTATCTACAAACAGTGTTTTCTTTGTTAGAGACATCTTCTTTATTAGAGGCAAGTAATTACAGCATTATACTAGTTAATAGAATTTCTATTTCAAGAAAAAAAATAGAACTACTTCCACTATCGAACTATTTGTAAAAAAGTAGAAGATAGCAATAAAATGAGTAACAGCTAACATGAAATTGTTGGGGGAACAAAACCATACTAAAGGAACATATTTCTTTCTGTAACAGCTCCTGTGCATTGGGAACAATGTGTAGATGTTATTTATAATCGTTTTAGTAAGAATTTTTACAATGTTTCTCATGACTTCTTACAAGGAAGCTAAGGAAGTGTGACCTAGACAAAATCACTATTAGTTGGCTGTACAATTGACCATAAAAATTGTACTCAACTTGGTAACAGCTTTGAGTGTTTGTTAAACTGAAAATGAGCACAATTTTTCAGACTCCCTTCCAACCTTGTTCCAATACCTTTCAATGTTGTCACTGAATTACAGTAACAATCTGCATAATGGGATAGACTGCCTATTAAATGTGCATAGACTGTGATACATTCACATCATATATCATATTACAGCATATATATCATACACAGAGTCAATGTCAATGCAAGTGACAACAGGTTTCAAAGAAAATTTTGACAAACTGGAGAAACTAAAAGAACTGATGAAGTTTAAATAGGGAGAACACAAAGTTCTATGAGCAGGAAGAAACAACTGTACAAATGCACAGACTGGGGAAGGACTGGTCAGACAGCACCTGTGCAGGAAAAGATTAGGGGGGTTTGATGGATCAGAAACAGAGCATGACTCAATGATACCATGCTGTTATGGGAAGGTAAACTTCCTATTGGGATGTATAAAGAGAATCATCTCCAAGAACTGTATAATCTTTCTGCTTGATACCAATAAGGTTCTCAGCTGGAGTAATGGAGTCCAGTTTTGAACACTACACTTAAAAAATGTGGAAAGACAGCAAAGGAGAGAAATGAGAATAATAAAAGGTCTATAAAACACAACTTACAAAGTAAGACTGATGGAATTTGATTTTTTAGTCCAGAGAAAAAAGTTACAGAGGGAGATATAACATATAAGAGAAAAGAAATAACTCTTACATATTTCCACTGTAGGGAGGACAAAAAGTAACCAGCTTAAGCTGCAAACAAGTAAAATTTAGGTTAGACTTTAAGACTACCTAACAGTAATTAAGTGTTCAACTACCATGTCTATCTGGGGTCCTGCACAGAGAAATAAGTGTTCATACACTATGTAACAGGTTTGAACGTGCTCAGTAAATGCAGTGTTCTGGGGAAATTCTGGACTCTGTGCTTTCAGAGTTGACACTTATGACACTTAAGAGTGGGTCTGAAAATTTCAAGTGTCATATATGTCCCATACGTGCACATGCATATGTCCATCTAATATCTCCTGGAAAAAAGACATACATAACACACCTACTCTGTCAAGCGTACAAAGCAAGACCAGCATTTTCTGAAAGCATCAGAATAACTGCAGATAAAGTATATAGCACAGTGTATATGTGCTGTGGGCATGCCCAGGATTTCCTATTATCTTCTGACATTGCTTCAGGCATCCTCATTGTTTTCCAGACATTATCTTTGGATGGGGAAAAAAAAAAAAGACTTATTCAGACATGCAGTTGCTGACTATAAAGTCAGTTTTTGCATCTCTGCTGGTTCCAAACTGTTCCCTAATTTGGCATAGTTTGCCTTGGGAGAGACTTGCTATCACTCGACATTTTTATGACTGACGGGTCATACCTGTCAGGAGTGACAGGTAGCTCTAAGGCTTGGAGATGGACAAGATAATCTCTGACAACTCTTCCTGCCTTATATTCTGTGATTCTATAAAAGTACTTTGATGCACTAACAAATTGAGGCTGAATTAAACATATTATGGATTTGTCCTTAATAGTTTGATCGTACATAAATGCTAAAACAGAATAGTGTCAAAACAAAACCAACAGAGTCAAAGGTGGAAAAAGAAAATGATTTGTGGAATGCTAAGCTTTCGTGACATTCCTGAGTCCTTGCTCATTTCCAAAGCAATAGGAATTGTATGCAGCAGTGCACTGACAGGCACTATCACCCACATTTTTAAATAAAAATTTTAATAATCA
>VZTV01103625.1:0-14370 GCA_013400875.1 Anhinga rufa | reverse complement strand
GGGTGGAGGGAGGTTAACAGGCCAGAACTTTTGTATTCTCTAAATCACAAGGCACTTCCAGCACTCAGATCCCCAGCTAAGTAGAATGATTTTTAAAGCATCCAAGAAACATCCACATTCCTACACTGTATGACATCTGAATGACAAAAGACTAAGATTATTTCTGTCATAATTTTTAATATTTCTACCTACGTACCTGTCTGGGCCTTTCAGACAACAAAGAGTTCACTGGATCTTCAGTCACCAGCTGTGCTCCACAGTGCTTGTCCTTTCAGAAAAGATCATTGTCTTGTGCAACTAAGGTTTTTAGAAGAGGATGTTCTGCATACATTCTCATCTATATACCGATGGCCTGAATGCACTGGTTACAACAGCACTCTAATATATGATGAAATTATGCCACAACATATTCACAAAGCCCTTTAGGAGAAATCCTGATTCCAGTAAAATTGGTAACAAAACCCCCAGACTTTATCTGTTGTTAAATTACACTAACATGACATTTAAAAGATATACCTACCTAAACTGTTATTGCTGCTAGTTGGCCAGGAAGCTATCCTATCTCTTAACTTTTTCTTTTTACAAGAGTCATCCGATACCACAGAAGGCTCCACTTCCTCGTTCCTGATTTCTTGTAGCAGCTCCATGCGGCACTGACTAAAATCCTGGAAGGAAATTCTTCCATTTTCATCTGCTCCCAGCTGGTGCATGATCTCCGCGACAGACTCCTCCATATTCAGCTGGCGGCACACCATCAGCAAGTCATTCCTAAGGATATTTTTAGAGGGAAAATGGGGGCAAGGGAGGGATGAAGGTGGAAAAAAGATTGGAGAAGTGGGAAAGGAGAAGAAAAAAAACCACAACAATTTAGTTTAGAAGAAAAGGAACACTAACTCTGTCTAATCTGGGAATGCATTAATGCACAGACATTTAAAGCCAGTAAGCCAACTATTGTTTTTGTCAATCCAACAAAAAAACTATGAACTATGAGGTTAGCAGGAAATTACAACACAGAAAGAGTATAGAAAAGAAGGGAACATTTTTCTTTAAGTGTTAACCCCTATTTTCATGCTATTATTAACACTTCTACTAGCAGAGACTGACATAACGGAGAGCTGAATCCTGCTGTTGATCTTCACAGTATCTTCTGAAAAAGTGACATAACAAAATTTTAAATAATTATCTTCTGACTAGATCTGACTAGATCAAATACTTAGATTTCCATTTTATTCAGGACAAGCCAAGGAAATTTCTTTTGCCAGTCAACAGCAGTAACCTAAAGAGGAAAAACATATGAAGGACAAAGAAAACAGCAGAAAAGAGAAATACTATTTCCATTAACTGTCTTCAAGCCCGTATCCAAACATTTTGGCTACAAAAACCTCTTAAAAAGCTTGCTTAGTCCAATTGTTTAATGTAACTTTCAAAAAGGGGAGGAGGGCAGTACTATGAAAAATAGTCTAGCACTGACTTCAAGTGGCCAAAAGACAGCTGCAACCAAATCAACATAGAAGAAGATACTTACAGCATACGACACATTTACAAATTTGTACAATGTGCTTTTCGGAGAGATGCATGTAAATATACTTTCCAGGCAAAAAATTGAACAACATTAAGACCAATGCCATCTTCTATTTTGTGTGAATACAAGAACCTCAAGAACACACCTCAGGCTGAATTTGGGGTATACCACTAGTCTCAGGAGAAAATATTCTGAGGGCTTTGCTCCCCACCACTCTTTTTTTCTTTTTTAAAACTGAGGTAAGATTAAATATTTTGAAAGAATTCTCAACAGTAGCAGTGGTTTAAAAAAAAATAATTAATCAGAAGTTGATAACTAAGTAAAGAAAGGTAAATAACAGTCAACAAGCCTATTCAGGGAAAAAAGGCATTGGATGTGGATGGATATGATGTAAGTGGCCCATTAGACAAACACCTGATATTCTACAACAGAGATGGATGTGCAGCTCAGTGACATTCCTCAGCCATCTGCTGCATCAGAGATTAAATCAACCCGTCAGAAAAGGGAGGGGTTTTTTGAAGGTATTGTCATACTGCCTTTTTTCAAAATGTAAATGACTAAAAAACCCACTGCTGTTCTTAGGCAAACACAACTCTGCAACTGTAAACCCAGAACAAATAATATGCCTGAGCATAAAGAGAAAGCACCTCTGCTCATTTCCAGACACCCAGTTTTCATAAACAGCAGGAGACGTAGCTGATAGAGTCAGGCCTGCCTCATTCTGCTGCTACTCAGAGAGACTCAGCTACCAAAAAGAGGGAGAGTCAAAAGACCCTCTTTCATCCTTTTTTTCTTACTGTTCTTCTCCCACCTAGCCCCACCTCACTTTAGAGAGGAAGAGGCATGGGGAGAGAGAAGGAAACAAAGCCTTGAAACAACTTCTCCAGAAACTGAAGGAAGGCAGATATGTAGTTGTCAAATGACAGCTGATCACATTCTAAATAAAATGTGGGTAACCCAATTCAGTCAGATCTGAAGCAACTCTACACTATCAAAATCTTAATGGTGCTCCATTCTGTCTGATTTTAAAAGTTTAAAAACTACCACTACTTCACTACTCTCACATTTCACTGTATCTTTCCTGCCATCCTGTTTTTTAAAATACTTTTTGAGTTGGATTGCATAATACTACTACACTGATTCATACCACAAATAGTATGAATATGTCATGGCTTCTTCTAAGCGCTGCTTATTTTTATGCTGTACAAAACCCTTCTGTAGGAGGAAGGTAAAGGAAATGTATAATAATATTAGTACTATGTGATTTTTTAAGATATTTAGTAGTATTGGTATTTCATTACTAATATCTGAACATCATTCAGAAGGTTTATGTGAAAACATGATACAGTGAAATACCCAAAGTTCTTGCATGAACAGTTTCACTAAAGTAATTTAATATCACAGTCAAGCTCCATCTTTTCTACAGAAAAAAGCTGTACATCAGGCAGAGATTTGTAAGTCTATTCCATGCAGGAATTCCAGAGCTGCCCCAACAGATTTCTTGGCAGAGATGTTTACAGTAAAACTGGAGTGTAATAATAATAATTACATTATGACCATGTATTTTAGCAAAAAATAATTAAATAAAGTAAAATATCCACTTGTGACAAGAAGTAACTTCATAAGAGAATTAAATTACATTACATACACCAAATATAAGTGATTGACGCTTGCAGTTAAAATTTTATTGAGTTTTGCTCTTAGCTATGAATCTGGTCTATGAATAAATAAATAACTAAATAATCTTAGCATAGCTCAGTTTCCCGTTTTTAAAAATTAAGACAATATCTCACAAGAGTGTTGCAAAGAAAAATAAGGATGACAAAGGATTCAAATTTGCATAAGGGGAATGATACAATTAAGCTTTGTCTACATTAACAATTTAAAGCAGAGCTAGCCTGAATTCAGATGCCAAATCTAACTTTGACAGCAGTAGTGATGTGGTAAGACTGACAGCAACTGCTTCAGTCACCACTTCAGCTACAGCAACAAATCTATGAACAGCTATTTACAAAGCAACTATTGTGCACTTAGTGCTATGTGTTCTCTTATAACAGATGAGATATAGCACTGCAGATTGAGGCACTCCCCAGAGGAGCACCAATTTTGAAATAAGCATCAGGGAAGCAGTGTAGCGTGTTTCTGCCAGGGGCTTCCAGGACAAAGGTCTGCTGCACTAGCCTCAAAGAGCTGTTTTGCCACGCTGGGGTGGGGGGAGGCTGTGGCACTGGCGGCATGCCTTGCACAGCCCTGTCTGTGACAGCTCTAAACCTCCATCTCAATACAGCCCATAAAGGACACCTCCAAATCCATACCTGGTTCAGACAGTCAAAAGGTGCTAAGCTTTCTCTCTTGTTATGCAAATATGAACTGAATACCATTTGTAGCACCTACAGCATGAGGGCACTGCAAGGAAAGACATAATGAATTACAAAACCCAATAAATTGGAGACTCCTTGAGTAACTGAGGACTATGAGCACTACTGAAAATAGATTTCATTTACTAAATGAAATCTAAATGAGTGCATCATGCAATCTGAAATTACAAGAGTTTTCCTAATCTCCATCTACAAACATTATCAGAAGGATTTTTAAGTAAAGAACATTTTCATTTTAAACAATCCCACGTAGATCTGCAGGAGTTTCTCCATGAAATTATCTACATAGCGAGAAGCAAAACTATTCAGAACTTCTAGTCACTTTAAAAGAAAATTGTCTCAAAAGCATTCTGAGATGTAATAAAAATAAAATACTTAGGAACATAAAATTCCACAACCAGTGATTATGACACCAGAGGGTTCTACTGAAGGTATTGCCCTACTACGTAATAACAAAACCAGAGAATCCTCTTTTTGTAATGAAAATAACTTTATTTATAAAATAATCCAGCCACCTATTTTGATTCAAATTTTAAAATCAAGATTTCACAAGAGGCAAAACCTTATCTTTGGCAGAGAGATGTAAATAATTCCAGTACATCTGCTCTTAAACTTAAATGTTCTCGATTCTGTGGAAGTTAACTGACACCTTTCAACAAACTACTAAAAATTTAGATCCATTTTTATGGTGACAGACACACAGGAGGCAGCTGGGAACAGGAAGTCTCTATGTTAGAGAACCTACTCAACCCATCTAAGCATATTTCAAATTAATTCTCACCTGTATTCAAAGGTAGGAATTTTTCAGAGCGCAAAGGGTTGGGTATTTAAAGTTACTTGGATGCTAACATGTAACATATGAACACCTGCCACCCTGTACAGAACTGTTTTATTAAACACTGTCTTATGACAAATCAGCCTTCCTCACCTTAAGCTGATGAGCCCTGGGGGGAAAAAAAAAACAAACACAAAACAAACAACTAGAAGACAGAGTTTTCAAAAAAACACAGCATTAGAGTAGATAAGAGTTACAGGACTAATTACATTTATGAATATGGAAATTTGTAATATTTTAAAATGTTTACAATGGTTTTAGTCTTGCTAAGGCTTAATATCTCTTTTTGTGCCCCACTTTCTCTTCAGTAACTCTCCTGGGTTTTGCCAAAGGTACACAACTGGAAATCAGAATCTAGACAGTCAGCTTTATTACTTCAATCGTGGTTTAAGTTTAGCTCTTCAGAAACAAAGAAACCAAAACATAAACCACAACAAAATCAAAACTGTAATAGTTCACATAAAAAATAAACCAACCTGGACTTTCCATAGTATCACTTTCTATTAACAGTCTCAATAGATGATATGCCAAACATGTAAAAAACACCACATAAAAATACATATTAACTGATATCAGTGCAAGAACACAGGCTCTAAACCATTTTTCATTCCACAAATCAGAAAGATATTCTGGATCCAGCAAGCTTGCTACATGATATTAAAATCTTTCTCTAAAATACATAATCTGGAATATTTTTAGATTGAGAAGCCAAACACTAGGAGAAAAAAATAATTTGCTTAAATAGAATCTTTTAATTTAACCTTGAATTAATATCACTTTCATTGGAAAAACATTAAAAAATAAAAAGTACCATGTTAACAGGGTTTAGGACATATTAGCTGTCAGGTCAATGATACCTGAATTTTGAAAACAGCCAGAAAGAAAGCTAAGGAAGCTGTAAAGCTGAACTCCTGCTGCCGCAAGAAACTGTTCTTTTAACAGGAAAATAGCAGGTTATTCTGTCACAATCTGTTCTAATTATTTAGCCATCCACCTACCACACCAATCCTTCAAGAACTGTTACACAGTCCTTCTTAATTCCTGCTAACACAGTTCAAAACCACTGTATTTCTCCAACAATTAAAAAAATCAGCCTAACTTATAGTTTGATATAAATTTGAAACATTTAGATTTTCTACCCCAGAAGAAACTAAACACAAAAATACTGTCATACATACCACATGCTATGATAATATTGGGCAGTTAAACATATAAATCAAACATACACATGCATACTCTAAAAATGACAACATAAAGTGTTTTGGGGGACGTTATCTTTTTATTAGGGTTTTTTGGTTGGTTAGTTGGTTTGAGGTTTTTTATAAGTGGAAGATCAAACTTAAAATGAGTGAAACTTCTGTTAGACACCAAAACAGGATCAGTAACATAGGCTTTTTCCTTCCTAGAACAGCCATACACCCTGCTGTACTCACTTTTACTTTGATCTGATCATTGCTTTGGTAAGCATGAGGAACTGCCTCCGTAAGCATGCATGCATGCTGCATAATACCTGCAAGGGGTTGGCTCTGAAACCGAACAGAACTAGCAGAGTAATTTTCCCGTTCTGTTCTCATCTTATGTTCTACCAAATTTATAAAGGAAGTCTGGTAAGGATGGTTCTACAGCCACTATATAACACCAAGAGCAATTATATATTTACTTAGAACTATTTAAATATTCAGCTACTAAAAAGGTATGGCCATTTTGCCAGGATACATTTAATCTTTGCTTATGAACTTGAAGTCTAGGCGCACAAACAGGTTTGAAGAAGAAAAGTCAAAATTAAATATGCACCCAAGTTCCCTAGAGGCGAGTAAATAAACAAACAACTTAAAACCTGTTCCACACAGTTGTGTTGTGAGTCACTTCTAGACCAATACTGTAGATAACCAGTGATCTATTCAAAACATTAATTTAAAAAGGACTAACCTAGAAATGCCTGTCTAATGGAGCACTCCATAGCATCCCCAGGCAATGAAGCAGTAAGAAGTTGCCGATATAACATATATACTGCAATCACTGGAGTTACAGACCACTTTTAACCTTTGTAGAAGCATGCTTAATTTAGTTCCCTGGTGTAGGCACCAACCTCCAGAGCACCCACTGCCAGATACTTACCCAACTGGTGTGTTTCTGGGGCTCATGCACTGCCCCGTCTGCTCTGACCCTGGCTCAAGCCCCTGACTGCTTAAATCATGGAATTACACCAGTCCCCTCGCTTTGACTTTTCTATGAGCAACTGCAGGCAATCCTGGCAATGAAATCAGGACTGTTTTTTTCCCTCAAACAACTCACATTTACTACTCAAACTAAAAGAGTACCTTCCTAAAATACCTGATTTTGCTTTCTCTTTAAGAAGCTGTGGGCCCTTGCAAAAGAAAAGAGAAATCTGGTCTGAATGAAGGCTGCCATGTCACAGAAAATGCTAACAGAATTGTCTCCCTCCAGCTGAGCATTCTCCAGACTTCTGTGTATAGGCTTCAACAACATGGCCTCTGCACGTTTCAGCTGGTGTCACTGCCTTCCTGATGCTTGACGACAAGCAAAACCAAGACTTCCACATAGCTAAAGCACATCCTCCCCCAGGAATTTCACCATGTTGGATTTGATCTAGCAAAGGCAACACCTGTCTAAATTCATGAGACATGTGCTGCATGCAGAATTCTAAAGTTGCTCTTAGTTGAGACAGTGCATTAAAATGGGATGAAACCAAAACAAAAACATACTTTTTGCCTCTATTTCTTCACCAGTCTTTGATTTAGACCTAAGTCAAATAAAATCCTCCAAGAAGTACCTCACTTCTTTCTGCCAACCGAAGATTTCCTGAAAAAAAAACACTCCTTTCTGCCCTGCCAATCAACTTCCCTCCAGATGAGAAGTAGCTTTCTACTCTGAAGAGTTTTCTACTCTGAAATTCTATCTTTCTAGTCCTCTTTCCTGCCCATCATTCTGGCTTCCCAAAGCAGTCTGTCTCGGGCTTTCTTTGCTCTGTTCTCTACTTCTCCATACAAAAAAGCAGGAATCTGGGGTACAGTAGGTCAGCTTGCTGCTGTCAAAAGCAATGATCCCACCCTCCCACCTGTCTCCCCACATTTTCCTCCTCTAGGGCTGTCTCAGCAGGCCATTAAGCCAGCACAAAGCTGATCATAACAAAGGGCATAGTTTTTGTTTACTTACCTCTGCACATCAGTTCACTACAGAGGAAAATAAGCCAGCACTAGGCCGATAACACCACCATGCCCTTCAGAGGCAAACTAGCCTCCCATTTACCTGTATTGTTAGACAGCCTGCTCATTTTCTTCACTTTCCACAACTCACTGTCCTACCAGGACAGACAATCACATCTTCACCTTTGTGACACAGGACCTATGGCAACTCTCTTATGTGGAGACCTTCAACTGACAGAGCAATTTCATCACATTGACTAACACTCAAACTTCACACGAATTCATCCATCAACGTTTTAAAACAAGCTGTCCTCCAGCTCACTTGTTTTACTGGATGTCAATGAAAGAACCTTCAGACAAAAGCTCATCATCTCGTTCTTACAACTTGAAGTTAAGTACAAATGTACAGCTGATAAACTATAGCATCACACAAAGACTACAAGACTGCACTTCATGTGAAGTTTTGGGAGGAAAGTTGAGAAAACAGCCAGCCACAAATGCAATCCAAAGTAAAGGTAGGTTTCCACTGAGCTCAATCTTCAGTCAGAACATCCAGAAGGCTCACAGAGTGACACCTTTTGCTCAGAGTAGAGGATAACCTCTATCAGAATTTTGGATGGGAAAATTAATGGCTAGATAACATGCCCTAAGCCTCACATGAAGAGGTTGTACAAAATGCTTATTTCTCAATCTGTACAAACAGGAGTAACTCACTACGATTCCAAAGCTATCTGATACCCAGAACGCATAAACAACAGAAAATGTATATTACAGAAGTCCTCTGTACTACACTATGATCTTTGGCAAACAAAGCATCTCAAGGTAAGCCCCCAAATACAGAGATCACTTTTGAAGGTTATTAGACTAAATGACTACGTCCACTGCTCCATCTGTAAAACATGATTAAAACAATGTCCTCACCTACAAGTGGTGCTGGAGGGACAATTTATGTAGTTTTGCATTCTATCTAAGGCCTGACAGATGTCTGGACTTTACAAAAGAGAAAAAACAGTTCAGGAAAGTTCTCTAGCAGATACAGTAGTCCAGTAGACTAGGAAATGAGACAATCATCCACATTAGTTCTTACTTAGCATACTTTTCTGAAGAACTAATTTCCAGAACTAGCAATGGCCACAAGAAAACTTCTGTTCCTCTAATCAATTTACACTCAGAAACATGGTATTTCATTACCATTACATCCTGGTTTCAGCTGGGATAGAGTTAATTTTCTTTCTAATAGCTGTTACTCTCTGTTTTGGATTTAGTATGACAATAATACTGCTAACACACTGATGTTTTAGTTGTTGCTAAGTAGTGCTTGCTTACAGTAGTCAAGGACTTTTCAGGTTCCCATACTCTGCTGGGTGCACAAGAAGTTGGGAGGGGACACAGCCGGGACAGCTGACCAAACTGACCAAAGGAATAATCTATAACATGTGATGTTGTGCTCAGTATATAAAACCGGGAGAAGAAGGAAGAAGGGGAGGACATTCAGAGTGATGGCATTGGTCTTCCCAAATAACCGTTACGCGTGGTGGAGCCCTGCTTTCCTGGAGATGGCTGAACACCTGCCTGCCCATGGGGAGGAGTTAATGAATTCCTTTTTTTCTTGCGTGTGCAGCTTTTGCTTTACCTATTAAGCCGTCTCTATGTCAACCCATGAGTTTTCTCACTTTTACTCTTTTGATTCTCTCCCCCGTCCCACCGGGGGGAGTGAGCGAGCGGCTGCGTGAGGCTTAGTTGCTGGCTGGGGCTAAATGACAACACTTTATCACAATCTCAACAGTTACCAGTTTCCACAGACTGTTTCACATACAAATACTTTAACAGGCATTTTTTGATTCTCCAATTCCCTCAGTTATTACTAATTTTGATGGTTTAAAAACACAGAAGCTATTACTATCTCAGGTGCTGATCATCCTGACAGATTCATTCAGCGTTTCCATGTTATCTTTTAAAGGAAGAAGTAAAGCAAGACTGAAGTTACACCTTCTGAGGTAATAATGAGGACAACTTTGGACACCCCAAAGAAAGGGCAAAGAATGAAGAACTACAAACTCACTGCAACAATACATGTGCCTGGCAGGTGCTGTTAGGGAAGAAGGCCCTCAGTTCTAATCTCAGTTTAATAAATTGCACTCGTTCTCATCACTACTATTCATACATAGAAAGACTGATAAATTGCTGTGTTAACAATTAATTTCTTACACGTGTATTTGGAATAGTCAATAAATTGTCTAACAAAATTAATTTTGTTTAAAGAGTATTCTTTTTGGTTTTACTCTCTAGTACTAGAGTCTACACTTCATCTACACTTGAAAACCACTTTTTAAATGAATGTAAAAGATAAGCAGTAACTCTCATATTGTTAATTTTTTTTATGTAAAGTTCCATTTTCTTTTTACTGTCCCAATACTCTCTCTTTTCTGTGTATCAAATATATTGTCAGCACAAGGCAAAAGTTTTAAAGGAAACATTTGCAACTAAGCAGATGTTTTTGGCAACTCATGAATAATGTGAGGCAGTATGGGGTGCAGAATAAGCACATTAGCTTGACACACTTGTTAAAATGCTGATCAGCAGTTCTGCTGATACGGGATTTGAGGCTTCAGCTTTAACATCTCATTATGATCAGAAAGGGAATTCACATGGATGTTTTTTCATGCTACATGAGAACTTGGGAAGACATGAGAGCATTGGTTGACATTTGCTAGTTACAGGAATTTTTTTCTATTTTTTTTTCCCCAAAATGTGAAGGAATGAAAGCAAAATGTAAACATAAAGTTGAAAGTAAATGGGGGGGCGTGTGGTGGGTAAGGTCACTAAAACAGACCATGGTCCCACAAGGAGGTATTCAATTCACAACCACTGGGTTTGGCATATTTGGAGTCCATATGGCACTATATGGGGTCTCGCACATTTGCTTGATTATCCTACAAGCATGAGAGACAAATTGCAAAACTCAGCAAATAACCTCTTAAACAGTGGAAGACAGCCAATAAAGTTCTAGCAGTGGAGAAAACACATCTGACACACACAAAAAAAAAAACATGACAAGAAAAGGTGGCCATGTTCACAGGGAGAAATTAGCTCATATACGGAGGGAGAGAGAACAGAGGAGCATATCACTGACCACATTGTGGCAGCATTTTTAAAGTACAGAAATTATTAACCTCTGTACTAGGACCACAAGATTGCTTCAAACCGTTCTAAAGAAAAACTACTCCTACATTCTCAAACATGATCTATTCTCCCATCACAGCATAGTGAAAAGAACCAGGGTACACAGCTACTGTTACGGGATCAAGGGAAAATAAGAGTCAGAGAAGCTTCATGAGTAGAAAAAGGAGACATAATAGCTTGGAGGGAAGGAAGCTGGTAGGATTCCATTCTAGGAAACTGAATGAAAAGGTGAAGGAAAGGGAAGGAGATTTTAGTTGTGTTTTAAATCTAAAGAGGAGTAGTGCAGAACTCCATTCTCAAAACTGTATAGGTCAACTGAACAAGCCTTATGTTATTAAAATGTCATCCCACAGAAATACAGTACATAACGAGACCATGGAAAGGACTGAAAAGGAAAATTATCCAACATTGTACCAATGACAGGAAAAAATATACCTGTGTCATCACTGATGGATGGGTATCTAAGCTGTTTTTAAGGCTGCTACAGCCTCCGTTGGTGAACTGTCCTAGTGCTTCACTGTTCTCTCCTCCAAATTTCCCAATTTAAAACTTCCCAGCTGCAATTCACATTACTTCAGAAAGGAAGTTAACAGTCTCTCTTTTGCAGCCATGGTGGATAAGAAAAATAGTCATTACATATTTAAAACCCATCACCAGATGTCACACCTTCCTTTGAGTAAAGAACTCCAATTTCTGTATCTCTGATCATCTTCAGTAAGCTGCTCGTCTCTCTCCAATTGACCCACCAACCTGATGAATGATAGCATGCAAAACTAGACACCAGCTTAAAGCATACACTGAAAAGAGTAGAAAAGTTGAAAGCAGAACTCCTGTCTTACAATAGCATGATACTGTTAATTCAAGTTTAACTTGAGACCTACTATAAATCTCAGAGGATTTTCTTCAGTTGCACATCCTGTATTTTAACCACCAAATGTGCTATCATGTACTTATCCCTACTTTATTTCACTTGTTTTTTTTTCAGGCCACACCTTAAATTCATCAACACCAATTTTGACTCCAATCTTATCTTATTTGAATCCAATCTTAGCATGTCTCCAATCTTCCTTAGCTTGATGTAATCTTGAATTCAAGAAAGATTACTCATTATCATGTCACCTAGATCATTAATCCTTAATAGTACTGATCTGGCCCAGGCCATCCTTCCAATTTCAAATTGATATAGTCTTCTATTTGTAAAACAAACTATTGGTATATAATGATCCTTAAGTATAGCTTGAAAAAAACCCCAAACCAAACTCTCTCCCTTACTGTTTCTCTGGCTTGCCTACAACTGTCATAAAACAACATCAAAAGCCTTAATAAAGACAAGACAGAAGGCATCTATTGTTTCCCTTCCACCACTAACTGCTCTTACTAGACTTGAGAAAGACCAAATGCATTTGACACAACATTTTCTTAAGAAACCTGTATTCATCCAGTTACAGGCTGTCTGCAGACTGATGCCCATCTCACCACAATTTTAAAGAAAAGAAGCATATTTAATGTTTCCATATTTTCTGTTACTTTTATCTTAGGAAAAAAACCTGCAAAATAGTTCTGAGGCTGTCTTTAAGAACCTTATCAAGATTTTCAAGTACAAGTAATTGAAACAAATCCACTCTTTCTTCCCCCTTCCTTCCAAGGTACTTGTTACCAGTCCTATTTGCAGGAACCATCTGACTATAGTTGATATTTTCAGTGTCAGAAATAAAAAAAGAGAAAGCATTTCATGCTTATCAGCATCAGCCATCAACAGCTCACCGGCTCCCTTTCTTGCATACCCTTCACCTGGTTTTCCCGTTACGGTCTCCATACTCTGTGAGTTTGTTTTATGCTACACTTGAAAGTCCCTGCTAGTTTTGTTTTCTGCCTTGCACGTTCCAATGCCTGTTCAGTCAGTTCACAATTAATGTTAGTGCAAGCTTACCCAGTTCCATTATGCTGAGCAGCAGGAAAAAGACAGGGTTAACAGTCAACCAGCCCCAAAACCCTGCATGCTTTATTCATAATTCAACCAGCTAAGCTTTTACTTTACAGCTGTGTCCTGGCTTGGCTACCTCTCACAGGACTATTGCAGGCACTCAACCTACACCACCATTCCTTCTCTGGCAAAGCAAGGGGAAGGTTCCTTTGACAGTCAATACCTCCCACCACAGTGCGTGTGTCTCCCCCAGTTTCATACTAGGTACCCACAAGACTGCCAATCTGCCACAGGAACTTCCAGAATGGAAATGCATGTTTTATAGATGGCACAATAAATGCACATTCTACTCATTAGAAATAACTTAAATGGCGTACTCTGAACATCTGTGTCAAACTGTTAGCACAAACTGCATCTCATGACCTGTACAAACAGTGTGTCCATTTTTGGCTAAGGCTGTCACCTCTGGAGACAGAACTGTTGCAGGCAAACAAAGGTCCGTTTATCAAGAGAAGCAGAGCTTGTCAATAGAACCTCTGCCATTCTATGCTTTCCTTTGTGCTGCTTACTAGTTTCAAATTCTTCTAAAACACAGTATCAATTCAACCTACAGACTCTACCACATGGTGGAAACTACCAGGAGCACAGTTTTCCTTAAGAGGTAGTCTGGTCTTTGTTACCTACCTTACCCTTAAAAATTACATAAGGGATTTCACTGAATAACCTTTAATAGTATATAAATACTGTTTTGTTCTATTAAATACAGGAGCGTACTGCTGCAGAAAAACTCTCTGAAGAAAGGAGACATTAAATGAGCTCATTACAATTAATCATTACAGCTATGTTAATTAACATACAAAGTCATACATGTGCACAGTCACTATGCTACGATGAATTCCACATATGTACTATTTGTTCTAAAACATGCATGTGAACATTCACAGTAAAAATAAGGTGGATTTGAAAAGCCATATATTCACAGCATAACTATTTTTCTCCAGATGCCATCTGAAGCATGGCCATTTGAAGCCTATGGACAACACACAATTAGGCATAGGCACAACATTAGCCTTGTAAATCTTTTTCATTTACCAGCTGAGATACCAAGAGTCTAAATAAAACCTCTGCTGTAGTATTATACCTCTTATAGTCATGAATTAACTTTTAGAGATGTTTCTTAGTTCAGAGCATTTGGAGTGAACGATGTTTAAAAATCAAGCAGACATAACCAGAGGGATCACAACTAAACCCCAAGCTTGAGTTTCTTACCCCCATCTTGTGCCAACACTAAAAGTCACACAGTCATATAACAAGCCAGGATCATGAACTGACTATGCTGGAAAGAAATACTTCTTACTGAG
>VZTV01103624.1:302-10640 GCA_013400875.1 Anhinga rufa | reverse complement strand
AGCTAGAGAACAGACTGCAGCTTGGCTACTTCAAAAAGAAGATTTTGAGTGGTATGTGAAGAGTTACAGAAAAGCACTGCATTACTCTGGTATATCAAAGAAGCTTCTTTTCAAAGATTTTCAGTGTTTATCTTTTGATGCATAACTAAACTGCTCCCTTCAAGAAGTGATACTGACTTTAGACAGAAATACAATCTTAGAGAATAATGATTTATAAGAAATGCCATGGATCAAGCTGTAATATTGAGAGCATCAATAGCAAAGTCACATATGTAAAGAAGTCTACTGTGAAGGATTTCAGCATGGGATTGTTCCTGCCACAAGAATTTCTTAGTCTGATATAGTAGCAAAACCAGAGAACATTTTCGTTTGAGAGATAATGTGATAAGCAATGTCCATTGTATAGAGTGTGGCTTCTATGTTCCAGATTAAGCTTATTAAATGAACATCTGAATCCATATCCTTGACATTGGCTTAGTTTTTGAGACAGATCATTTCACATCCCTAAATTACCATCTAGGTGGACAGAATGGCTATTCTGCATGAGTAACTCTACCCTTCAAAATCTTGGAAACTGTGAAATTTCAAAGGTAATTTTCACTGTATGATCCCTCTGCCCCCAAAGAGTCATTTGAGAAGCACAGGTAGTATAAAAGTCAGATTCTCTGAACCAAAGCATCCCATTGCATCAAAAGTTTACTTTGAAAGAAGATGAACTGGATCAAGACTTCTGCTTAGGCTTACCTTCTTCGGAATTGCTAGCAGGGGACCTCAGCTATTCTGAGGAAACAGCTCCAAAAGTCCATGAGTGAATTTCAAAGAAGCCAAAGAAAAAAAAAAAAATGGGGGAAGATGGGAAAATGATGACTTCTCTACTCCTCTTCTCTCTGGAGTTAATCTTAAAATATAGATGGTGCAATATGTGCTAGAAGAATGTATAGAAAGTAGAAGAACTTTAGCTGATATATTCATCTGCAGTATCCTTTCAGTCAAGTAAACACAAATATGAACACCATAAACAATATATATTTCAGAAGGAAATATATACAGAGAAACCTTTTTCCTTTTAAGAGTCTTTTTTTTTCAGGGAGATCCAACAAGGTGCAGGAGCTCAAGATTACTTTTTCTTTGACATGTGGTAGAAAAAATAATGGTTGCCACTAAAAGGAACTGAGCATTTTCACTGAATTCACTCTCTGAATGAGGACATGACTCAATTACCAGCTGTTACCTAACCAAAAACTTTCACAGGGAGAAAAGACTCATCACCTTTTCACTAAGCATGTGAGGCAAGGTATATTCGGGCAATAAATGTAGACCCATGACAGGTTTGCTGTACTGGTAGCCACCTCAAGAGTATTATTATCCCTTTATGAGGCTAAAGTCTCAATGACATATCAGATACTTCTGGGAGAAAAAGGGAGAGGTACTATCACATTGTGCAAAGCATCAAAGGTAAGACAATAGAAGTTCTTGGCTCTAAGTCAATTATGCAGGAATTTGTTAGCTGACACACACTTGCCACACAAGACCTTTTCCTTGCTAAACCCTGTGGGCTTTGGAAAGCTTAAATTGCTCCATACTTTTGAATGGAGCAAGTTGGAGTGAATCCTCTTCGTTCTGTGCCACTCGGCACTTGGGTAGCTAGACAGCAGTTTTCACTACTCCCTGTGATTTTGAACAATTATTTAGAGGTTCCTGTTGCTTTCCGCCCAAATTGATTACAGACAGTGGCATATCACTGTTGGGGGCTGAAGGCTACCTGAAAGACCCAAGAATGGACAAAAATACAGGTGATGGGTTTGCTGTACTGTCATCCTCGGAGAGGAAATGGAATGTTCCCTTTCCATCTCATTTGCATTCCAGGAAAAAGAAATTTCAACTGTGATGAACTTGTTAATGGTAAATTGGCCATCTCTTCTCTGTGCAATTCAACTTGGTTGTTTTATAAAACAAGACTTAGATCTTGCTCTGAAGAAAAAAAGACATCTTTTTGTTGACAGTCCCATATAGATCAAATAAAGTGTTCTTCTAAGTCCTGGACTTCTCCGGTGATAAACACTGCACAATGAGGTCTGTGAGTAACAAATGCTATATATCACCACAAAGGTACAAATCACTTAGCCATGTAAAGAGGCAAAAAGGGAAGTGAATATTGATCAAGCATTCCCAGAACTGTTCTTAAACAAAGAAGAATTGATTTGGCTCCCAGTTACAATGGTCTGACAGGAACAAAACTACTGAATTTGAGTCCTCAGCTACCCCAGAGGAACATGACAAAAGTCCTCCTGGCTTACAAGCACTGTCCTTGAACTATTCATTTTCTGTACGTGCCTTTCAAGGCACCAGTTCTACTCAATACAAATGCACTCTGTCTTTTCAGACTGTCCTCAGCCCAGCCCCATTGGATCAGCACATCTCTTGGTGGAAATTTCTCTGTTTTCGTTCCTGTTTCTCAACAAAAAAAAACCTGCTTGTGTTTTCCCAAGCAGTCACGACACCTGAATAGGCCAGTTGCCAATGGTTACCCTGGCAGGATTTAAGAGCTGTCTTTTGCCATCTTACTTTATCACATCATGTCAAGGTCCACAGGGTGGAAAAAGCGTGCCTTCCTGAGCAACACCAACCTGCAGAGCTACGAGCTGCTATTTAACAACCACAGAGCTCCAGATATTTTCCTCTGATGTGCTCTCATTATCTGTGTATTCCTTTCAAAGTGGAGCACAATGCATGGCACAGATTTATACTCTGTTTACTCAGCAAGATTAAATAATACCTTTAAGGCACTTAGAGTTATAAACAAATAAATATTGGCTCCTCAAAGTTTTCTTTGGTCCAGAGGCTAGCTGATTTACACCCATTGAGCAGCATACTTCTTACCTAAATTCAGTGAGATTATTTATAAGATAACATTTTTCAGCCAGCGTAAAGTTTTCCAAATGCAGCCCCTGGGTTTTCGCTATTGTATAGGCCTCCCTGTTTCTCACTTCAGAGACTTACTCTTAGAAGAAAGGACTAGTTTAATTTTCTTCAATAAAACTCTAATGTCATTCAATGTAGGCTATTCAGAGCTGACCATAGAAGAGATTTTTACAGATGTGCAGTAGCAACAGAATTGTTATTGCCATTATTGGTTTCTTGGCTTGAACATTACCCCAAAGTGGGGCCTTTATAATGCTGTTTCCGCTAAAGTAAGAAATAGATTTGTTTCTACTAAAGTAAGAAAGAGAATATAAGCATTTCGGTTAGGTGCAATGCTGCTTACACACACACACAAAGAAAAAAAAAAAAGGCAACAAGTCCTGTTTCCCTGAAGGCAGCAGAAAGAAAGAAGAAAAACAAGCACGGTTTTCTTCTGATCAGGTTTTCTAGTCCAGCAAGCCCTGTGCCCAAGAAGTCCTCTGTCTTTCTTCTTTTCAGAGTGACACTCACAGATTCCTAGACCAGTTTCTTCTATAACCTGCAGCTGGCATTTCTGCTACCAAGCACAAGCTACAGTCTGGGTAGTTTAACATTTCATTCTGACCAAAGCCTCAGATCAAGCCTTCAATTAGTACTATTTAGCTGCATGCAGAGTTGTTTATTCCTGATTCCACTGAAAAGTATTGGTTTGTACACCCACAGACTTTCGTAGGTGCACTAGTGCCCTTGGATCTGAGATTGCCTGCCTAATAGTTGGCCTGCTGCCATGAATTCCCTCCAAGGTTACTCTCTAGATGTCCACATCTTCTTGGATCACCTGCATAATCCTGAAAGAACTAGTTTGAACAAAATAAAATGCCTGCATTTGGAATACATGCTTGTTCACCTTTCTCCCCTCTAGAGAGAAAGAACTTGCCTTGGTTTCTATGACACTTCTGGTTTTATTTATCTTAGCAGCTCTTCGCATTTTGTGTTGGTTCTTTCTTTTTGTTGCATAACCTAGTTGACTGTTACAATCCAGTTTTATAGACATAGTGCTGTCATTAAATATTTTATTTTAGGAAAGATTTTACCATCTCTACTTACAGTATTTACTGCCCAAATGAATACTTAATTCTTTGGTTTTAATGTGTTTCTCTTCATTATATATGCATTTATTTTTCATGTCTCGCAAAAGACACCTGGTACCCTGCAAAATTCCATGTATATTTTTGTCATTAGTTTTCACCTTGACATGTTCACACATGAACACAAAGAATAACCTCAAATTATCAATTGAATTATTTAAAATTCAATTACATTTTCTTATTTGCTACAAGAATAATTGTGCTGGTTTTGGCTGGGATACAGTTAATTTTCTTCATAGTAGCTAGTATGGGGCTGTGTTTTGGATTTGTGCTGAAAACGGTGTTGATAATAAAGAGGTGTTTTCATGATTGCTGAGCAGTGCTTACACAGAGCCAAGGCCTTTTTTGCTTCTCACCCCACCCCACCAGCGAGCAGGCTGGGGGTGCACAGGAAGCTGGGAGGGGACACAGCCGGGACAGCTGACCCAAACTGACCGAAGGGATATTCCACACCATATGACATCATGCTCAGTATATAAAGCTGGGGGAAGAAGAAGGAAGGGGGGTCATTCAGAGTGACAGTGTTTTGTCTTCCCAACTAACTTTTATGCGTGATGGAGCCCTGCTTTCCTGGAGATATAGGAGAGCGATTAAACAATTTGATATATCCTCATATCTCATTTCAGTGGAGAGATGTAACCTGCGTCACTTTGCTGATGCATGGAAAAATCCCAAGCTCTAATAGCCACTTCAAAAATAAATCTTGTAAGCTGCACATTAAACATGATCAATAATTAAAAATGGAAAATTTTATTCTTAAATTTACCAATATTCTATGAATGCCTATATATAGATACTTGCTGAGATAACCACCTACTTGTAAACATATACATATTGTGTCATACTGCACTGTGTGGCTGCAATCAACAGAAAGCAAACAATACTAATTTGGAGAGAACTTAAACAGCTTAGACTAGATGCTGAAAGTTGGGTGAGATAATCCCATAATTAACTTACTGTGGTTAGGTGGTCCTTCTAAATATTTACAGAATGGGATGGATTCTGTAACTCATATATTGAGCTGTAGTTGTGCAACAAGACCTGTTTCACTTGAGAAGCCGCTTGTGTAAATAAAGGCAGTTCGGCTAGTTAGTAGGGGTCCCAGCATCCTGCCTCCTTCCCAGAGCTGTCCAAACACAAAAAAATATGTGCTGTAGAGCTTAACGGAAAATGCCCTCTGGTTCAATATGGATTACCATTGAAGTCAAATAATTTGCCCATCTAGCAGCACAAAAGCGGGAGGACACAGTAATATAAATTATCTTTGGATATTGTTTGTACTGTAATTACTAAGGCTCTTGTTTCCTTCTTATTTTATTAGTAGAAACCAGTATTGTTGTTACAGTGCTAAAAAAAAAAAGAGTCTTCCCTAAATGGAAAGGCTTTCAAGCAGTAAGCCTAGTATCTTTATCTGTGCCAGTGGTATAAATACCAGAAAGAGTGACAGCTAATCCACATGCATTCAGAAGCAAAAATGAAAAGGCCAGTTACGGGTGCTTGTCAGTGCTAGTCTTATCTACACCTACTAGCCTGCAAGACCTTCAGACAATCAGTCAGTAACAAAGTGAGTAGGGCAAGGAGAAGAACAGAGGAACCAGGCAGGAAAGAGGTGGATCACCAACAAAACATCATTCCCCATTCATGTAAATGGGAGCAGGACATTTTAAGTGGAGCCTTACAAGGTGGCTTAAATAATTTCAGGACTAAATATCTCTCCGTACTATATCAGCTTCTCAGGGTCACCGTTTGTTGGGTTTTTTGTAATACCCTATCTCCTTTTCCACCTTCCCTTTCCTACTCCCCATCATTGTCAGCGCTTCTGTCTTGGCAATATCAGGGCAAACAGAGAAGGGACTGAACAAGAGAATTAAATAGAAGGGATTGTTTTGGCAGGACTGCCTTACTAATCCAGCACATGCAAGGTATTACTGACTTGTATTCTATTAAAAAATATTAGCAGAGTGAAAAAGCATCCCGTGCCAAATCCAAGGGCTGCTGAGCTCCAAGTGAAGTTCTCTCTTATAGCCTTCACTTTTCACTCTCACTCTGCAAAATGAGATAAAAAAGGAGAGGCCTTAATTTCTGTTTGCCTAATAACAACTTAAAAAAAGGTAATATGTGTACAGAGCCTGTCTGCTCAGAAATTTGAGCCCAACTGACATATGTGTTCTCCCAAACTGTGTTTTAAGTTACGGGGCATCTATGCATCAAAGGGGAGCTTTGCTATCTTCTCTAACAGCTGTGGGATGAAAGTACTGATTGACAATGCAATTTTACACAGATATATAAACAAAGCACATTGTTACTTTAGGCTCCTTGAAAAATCCCATCTGACCATATTCCTATGGAGGAATCTTTCCATGATTACGTATGAGGGATCCACTGATTTTTCCATTGAGGTTTCTGAATTCACTCAAGGCAGAAAATATGGCCCTGAAGCTTTGCAGTCACAAAGCTTGGCAATGTTTCAGAAGTACCATTTTCACAAACTTTGTTAGAATGTCAATATCCATGAACAAAGATCAGCATGCTGCTATTTGCAAAATGAAAAAAAAAAAAGTCTTTGGTGAATTTGTCAGTGAAAACATCGTTGCATTAGAATTTTGCTCAAGCAGGCTATTCTTAGGTGAATCTAAAGGCTCATGTAAGACTTCCAGAACTGATCTTCATATCGTCATACATTTATTGAGTAATACTATACAGGTCAGATGGAAATTTAAGGAAATCTTTAAGTAAAGTTATATTGAATCATTAATATCTGACATTCGGTAAAAAATATAAGCTGCTCAGTAGTACATATATGCTGGATATAATAATGCCTGGACTGGCAGACAGTGGAAGAAAAGAAATGTCAATTGTCACCTTATTCAGTTTTATTCTTTAAATGCCTCTGTCTTAAAGCATGATGGACACACAAATTTTCTATTGTAAAAGGTCTGTTAAAGTTGTTTTATTAAACACTTTTCAAACTTCTGGGAATTATTGTTCTGGATAAATATTACAGTCTTTTCGTTTTTTCCTGGTAAGTGTATTCTGCAGCCTTAAAGAAGATAGTATTCCTCTATCTATTTATGAAGAATATAGAAAAGATTCATGTGGGATTAAATTAGCTTGCCAAACAAGCAGAATACATCATAGCCCAAAAACTGTTAGTCAGTCTTTCCTGTGCAGAAACAACAAAAGCCTACAAATGAAAAAAAAACCAAACAAAACCCAAACAAACAAACAAATAAACAAAAAAAAAACACAAAAAAAAAAACAGGAAAAAGGGAAAGGAAACGGGACATTAATTGTGCCAACTACATTTCAGCACCATGCTTATTCTAGTCTTGGACTTTTACCAATGTCTCAGGAAGAGATAAGCAACAGAGATTTAAGATGCAACCATCAACTGGTTGAACCCTCTCTTTTCCCACTTCTCCTGGAGTTAATCTTCTGGTAGCAAAGCTGCCTGTTCTTTAGAGGCTCCAGCTGACAGGCTGGTATATTAATGCAATGTCAGTTGAAGCAGATACGTTGGACTGTGATTTGCAGTGGCTAAGAAGTTGATATGTGCTCCCTTCTGCTATTTCTGCTCCAGGGCCCTAGTCCACTGAGGGATGGATGGCACAGACCACAGGATGCTATAACCTTTTACACTGCTGGAGCAAGATTCAGCAGAGCTTGGTCCACTTGTGACCTTATTAGGTTTGTTATTTGAAGCATTGAAACCTACAGCTGGACCAATCATTGTCTAGCAAATTGTGACGGTACCCTCCAAAAAGCAGAAAAGCCTCCCACCTTGAGGAAACCACAGTCTGTTGGAAAAGACTTGAGCAAGTGGGTTGTGCTTTGGTCTCTACCAACTTCTTGAGGAGCTGTGTTTGCTTGAATATGATATAGTTTGCTGCTGGCACAGATCAGCATGAAATTACAGCTCCTCAGAAAGCCAAAAAGAAGTGCAAGATGAACTAACCTGACAGGACACACCAAATTCACACTGACTGAAATTTCTCCCAACCTCTGCCAAACACACTTACCCACTGACAACACCAATGCCAACTAGTCTTAAGCTCTTAGCATCTTCTTTTCTTCAGTCATCCAACATTTTCTTTTATATTTTAAAGGGTGTATTTGGACATGATTTCTTTCTTATCTATGTGACACTAAAGACTATTCACATCCAGTGAAAAAAAAATACAAAATAGTATAAGCACAAGCAGGCTGTGTGCATACAAATGAACTATTTTATTGTTAGACAGAATGAAAGACCAAACCAATGAGGGATATAAAGATATTGCTCAAAATGTCACAGTGATTTTTCTAAGATAAAATTTTCAATGCAAAGTATGAGCATCATACAGCTAACTGCTGTACAGGGAAAGGCAAAGGGGAAAAAAAAAAGAAATTTGGGTTTTTAGTATGATTTGATTAGTCTCAATGGCCCACATGAGGACATCACATTAAAAAGACTTTTTTTTTTTTCAACATGAAACAAATGCTGTGTTGCAAAAATAGTCAGCATCTTTAAGCTATGCTGCAGAGAAAGCTACAGTAGTGTGGCCATCTGTTTTAATTGAAAGGTACTGTTGGGTACTGCACTACTAAGAATTCATGGAACAACTGAGTATATTGAAAAGAAAAAAAATGAGTCAAAGGATGATAACAAAAAGCTCATACATTGTGTTAAAATGCTTATCGTCTTTGGGATACCATGTCCTATTGGTTAAATAGCACTGCAGTCTTTCTTCATTACATTCTAAGAATAATTTTCTTTTTGGCCGATTTTTCTGCAAGTCAGCAGAAATAAAGGAATTTGTAATTCAGTACTTTTTTTTCTGTCTGTCTCCAAAGTGGTTTAACGCCCATGTAGCTGTGCCACTCATAAAAACTCAAGAAACAAAACATAAATCCACTTGTCCAATTTAGTAGCTCAGAGAATATTTTGAAGTTTGATTCAAAAAGGAGAATAAAAGCTTCATAGTTCATCTTCTACTTTCTTTTAAATAATTTCAAGCATTATATTCCACTTACTTGCTTTAATCCATTCATTTACTTTTCTTATTTTTATTGCTGTAGGAATGTAATGAACATGAACTAAGCCAGTATGAAAGCCCCAGCGAATGAAACTCACTGTTTGGGTTTTGCATCAGTGTTCAGTGCAACAACCTCTTTTTAACCATGCTGGACACATCAAGGGCAACGACAGCAACAGATTGTTCTATCACTGTGACCAGTCCGAGCAAGAACTGGATCTGTTTCAATTATGTCTTTTGCTTTTTGGAGTTATTTACCAAAAAATGTACCATTTATCTATGCAAAATAATGATAAATTCTTTCTAATTACAGTTTTTATAGCCATTTGCTAACACAGATGTAAACACTTGGGCCAGATACCAGAGAATTGGTATCACCAAAACAAAGGGGAATCAGGCTCCCATCTCTGAGCACAACGGAGAACTCAGGCCCCATAGCACACAGGATGCTTACAGGTCCTAGCAAGAAGGCTAGCAAGGGAACTAAGTAGTGCTAGGTGTAGTCCCCTTTCTGTGGCCTGGATCTCTCTGTGGTAGGAACTGATCGAACTGTGCCAGATGCCACAGGCCCACTTTTCAGAAGAGCTCAGCACCTTGCATTTCATGCTCCTGGAATCCAAAGCAAGTTCATGCTTCTGAGCATGTGACTGGGTGAAGGACACTTTCATTTAAGCAGTCAAACAAAGGATCTCACTCTGCTTCTATTACAGCCACTGTACACCCACTGAAACCTACTCCCCTGGTCTGAGGGGAGAACAAGGCTCACTTGTTCATGTTTCAGCTCAAAAGTATTCTTTTTCCTTAGGTATGGAAGACATTTTCAAAGGCTGAGGGCAGCCATGACATTGATCGGGGACTATACTGAAGAAATGAAAACCTAATCGTTACCTAGTGATGCGGAGGTGATGCAGGCAATGCTAATAGGAAGCATGGATGGTATATGTCCAGCCCAGAAACAGCAGCAGAAAGGTTAACATTTTCACGTATCAGACCATTCACCATCACTGCAACATTTTTACAAGCCCATGATCTATGTTCAATAAGAAAGGCATTCTCTCCCCAGCATTTTGCCAACATGACCAGCAGTTTGTTAACTGCAAGGCTATCTACAAATTGCTATTTTTTACTTTTGTTTAGAAAAAAAATATGGCTTCCTTTTCTGATTTGATTCAGAATCAAAAGATTTTGTGGAACATTACCTTACACAAATGATATCTTAATTGCAAGGCTTTTGATGCAGTATAATCTCTCTGAGAGAGAAATATTTTTAAAAC